>NHOR01000325.1:0-14403 GCA_002287245.1 Trypanosoma congolense
AGGGTGGGGGCATGGGCTGTCAATGAGGTGGAAGGCGGGCTCAAGGAGTGAACGGGCGGATAAGAGGGTTGTTTCAGTTTATGAAGGGGACCCGGAGGTGTCGGAGGGTGAAAGGATCGTGGAGCTGGTTTCCTTTTCAGAGGAATGGGAAATGGGATGGCTCTCAGTCGTGTATGGGGTGGAGTTTGGTTTGGAGTGTGACTGAGTTGTTGAAGAGCCTTGGAGGTTTTTGCGCTCGCCCATTTCGTCTTTGGATGGTGCTTTGGGTGGTTACAGACTTGGTTGAAGTGGTCTCGGGTTCTTCCGTTTCCGATGGTTCCATTTACTACTCTATGGCTTCCAACAGCCGAGGAGTTTCTCGGCTCGTTTCAAGGTGTCTGTCGTAGCGCACAGATACGCGCTCTCGTTTGTCCTGGGTCGTCCAGATGTTTAAAGGACTGTCCGGACAACCTGTCTGTCGTCCGTTTTCCGAGAATAGAGGCCGAACTGTTTAAGCCGCACCCAATATTGGTTCCAGATCTTCTGGCTAAAGATGGCTGGAGATCTGGCACCGGCGTATCAGCTTCCACTTTGGAATTGCCCTCACCATGACCACAGGAGGCCCAGCCTTGAAGATTATCACGGCCGATAACTTAGTCCCCTCGATTTTCCCCGGAACACTTCATTGTGGCCTGGTGAATGAAGCTGACCTCGATCCGATCGTGCAGAGATAGAGAAGAGCGTCTCGAATGGATTTCCCTAAGCGATGCGAATCGAAAGGCTTGTCAGAGAGCGCCTAATTTCGCGAGTTCCACGCTGTGGATAATCGCCTGCCAATTCTGTGAGGCATCTCTCGAAAGGCTCACCATTCTGGTCAAAAAAAATGAGGGGCGATAGAGCCAGTCCGCCATTCCACCTTTTTCTTTTCATGCCGGCAGTACCGCACTGAGAAGGCACCAGAGAACGTCATGATGATTTTTATTGTGATTTTTTTCAGCCTCTTCGGGCGCCTAAGTGCCATCCTAATTGCCTTTCCTTCCCTCACATTTTCGTCGCCAAAGTCTCCCTCCGTACCTCTCACCCTCACCAACAAGAATGGACGAAATTAAATTTTTCAAGATGCCTTTTATCAGTTTTGAATTTTGTAAATTTTTTTTATGACTTTTGTCTTGATGTCTGGTAAGAAAACAAGAAAAGAATAAAATAGTTATAGATGCGTTTTTGGAGGGATTTTGCCTGAGCGGGATAAGGAAGAGGACGAGTTGGAGTGCTGCTGATTTCTCCTCAGATTTCATCCGATACGATCATTCCAGCGTCTCTTCCTTTTTCTTTCTCATGAGTCATTCGCGCCGCATAGGGACGGCTCTCGAACTCTCCTTCGATGTCCTTTTCCGCCTCGTATCATTCTCCATTTTTATTTACACCACGCAGGTTGCTCGGCGGCTGCGGGGAGGGTCTTGTGAGCTCTGATTTGCTGCCTCGGCGGGCGCCACGTTCCGCGTTGATTCCTCATTTCCTATGACGAAATATTTCACAGCCTCCCTCCATGATCATCACATTTATTGGAATCCTCCAACTGTTTTTATGCAATGCCGACCATAATGCCGTCTCTCGTTTCTTCATCACCACACTGACCGGCTGCGAGGGCTGATTTGCCTGCGTGGTTTGATTCGACACCTCGATAAACTCCCGCTCTCATTCCTTCTTTTCTGACATTGTATTCTTTTTGTTCCATAACTTCATGGAGAGGAGAAAAAGGTGGGTAAATCAATTCACAGTGATATCATATTTTTTGCACACAAAAAATTTCCTGTGATATTTTTTGTGGTATTTTTTTGAGGATCACAAATAGATAAAGAGGAGGTTGGTAAAGAGTTTTTTCCCCATCAAAAAGAATGGAAATATTCGTGTCGTTGAGGCTGCCCTTCTCAGCCCCACTTTCGCGATCGTACGCGCCTCACACTTTGCTTTTGAAAAGGAGAAGGTCTGCTCGATTTATGAGAATATTTTCCTCGACATTTTTCGCTTCCCGCCTCTTGGTGCAATAGCTTACGAATTGGGTGTGCCAGGAGATTTCTTTATGTTTTTTAAGAGTCGCGCTGTAATCACCGCAGATGCTTTCGTTTTCTTCCCTGTATGGTCTGGACTTGGAGTTTCATCCTCACTCCCATCATACTCTTTAACCTCACATCGATTCGTACTCTTCCCACTGCGTCCGAAAATTTTTCGTCCTCATTCTTTTCCGCTCCCTTCCCAATCATCCTCACATACTCGTTCAGCAAAACAGCATGTTTTCTGATTTTTTCTTTTTCAGCCAAAATTTTCCTCTGCACAGATTGTCCATTTTTCTCGAGAAATCGGTGAAAGACTGAATGACTTTTAGACCACCGGAGCCGGACTTGATTTATTTCCATTCGCCGAGTTCACCATTATCCTTCCAACTTTTCGATAACCAAATTTTTGGGTGGCATGGCTGACGTGACTCAATACCCTCCCACACACACGCAGAAAAGGTCGTTGAGAAGAGTTTTTTTCAAGCCGCTTTTTCTCCGTTCCCACAACTTTTAATCGCTTTCGGTATCAACAAAAACACTCACACTATCATCCCCAACAGCCGTCCGTTCCCCTCATCTTTTTCTTTGCTGGCCTTATACGCGAGCTCTCGATTTATCTGGAATCTTTCTCTCCACCTCAGTGATGAGATTTTCAATTTCTTTATGGGCCTCCTGTCGATTCTTCGCGTCCGTGGAGACGGGTGTTTTCGAGAAATTCCTTCGTCACCCACAGCATCTTTCGAAAATCATCCACGTCGTCTGTCGTTGCATTGCAAATCGCTTCCATTTCTTTCACAATTTCCCTGCCCTTGTTTTCGTCGTTTGCGTAATCCGTTACATCCGTAATCATGCGCGTCTCCTCCAGAATTCCGCAGAACAAATTGAATTCGTTTTCGCTGTGATGCTGGCTCCTAACTCCACGCACAACACCAGCGCCGCCAGCGCCGCAGCGCAAAGTTCATTATCATTTCTTTAATCTACGTAAGAAAAAGAATTAGAATTTTCATTTTTTTCTCAGGAATGACTCTGGTGATATCTTGGCACAATGAAGCTAATATCGCGAGTGATCGAGATTTCAATTACCTCCTCCTTCATAATCAACAAGCTAGAATATTTTTTCAGGTGACCAGTTTTGGAAGCAATTTCCCACATTGTTTCGACATCACTCGAATCCTCGATTGATCTAGACGGTCTTTGACGAAACCATTAATTTCAATAAATTCCATCACACAAGAAATCCAAGAGACGCGTCTTTACAGCATTCAAATTCTCCTCTGAAAATATCTCCATCTCACTGAGAAGCATTCACCTCGTATTCTTGGAGAGCCGACTTCTTTCATGTGGGTCTCTCTTCCGTCTTAGCCATTTGGAATGAAAATATTTTCCGTTGTTGGTGAATAATAAGAGCTAAAGCGCCTTGATCAGATCCAATGTTTCGGTGGGCTCGCATTCAGTGACATCTAAGAAACAGGATGTCCTTAAATTTTTTGCAATGAATGTCTTTCAGACAGCGAAGAATGAATTCTAGGATTTCGACTGCACGAAAAAATAAAAGGGATTGGTATATCACTGCTGCCAGCACAGTGGAGGAGATCTTCCGCCTCAGAATTCAACAAATTTCCACTCGCTCGATCACACTCCAAAAAAATATATTTTTCCTCGCCTCCTTCGAATGATTCTCCCACCGAAAAAAATTCATGGCTCAATGAAAAAGCTGACACGCCAGCGAGTGTGGTTTTCCAAAATTTGGGATGATGAAGAACCGCCAAGCAGACAAAATTAGAATAGGTTACGGTAGCTAGAATAAATTCCTCCTCTCAGGTAATTCAAGTGCCGATAATAATCTCCTGGGAAAAGGATTCTGTGTCCAGAAAGTCTCGCTATTTTTTAGAAATTTTAGTGTGACTACTGTTCAAGTTTTCGCTCAGGGGAAAACAAGAAATTTTAAATCGGAAAGAAAATAAATTCCATCCAACACAAATTTCATTATCGCAACAAATTCCGCTTTTCATCAGTCCCTTTCAGAATCAGAACACCATCACCGATTGAGATGTTGGGTGAGCGTTAGGGCTCGAGCATTGGAGTTGTTTATCACTACAAGAAGCATGCGAGTGTGTCAATGTCAACATTTCACATGTCATTACACATCTCCACAAGAGGACACATGATGAATATTAGTTCCTCCATTCAAGTCCTTCTGGAAGAATATAATTTCATCTTAGTGGTAAGCGCCTAACCATAGCGTCAGTGCCCTTAATCTTCCCCACTATAGATTGAATACTTCGGTCGCCAATCTCACAATAAATGCAAAGAACTGAAAAGCTAAAAACGAAAAAATTAATCTTCCTTGCAGGAAAAAAAAGAATTAGAATTTATAATTTTCCTCAGGATGCTCCGGTGATATCTTGGCGCGATGAAGCTAAAGTCTCAATTCATAAGAGTTGATTCTTCCTTCATTAATAGCCCGCAATTTAATGGGAATATTTTCCTCATCGATGCCGCATTAGGGGAAGGCTCTCACATGTTTCGACATCACTCGAACTTCGATTAATCTAAATGGCCCTTGACGAAACACTGACAAAGATTCCTTAAATTTTCTGATTCAAGAAATCCATGAGACGCGTCTTTACACTATTCAAATTCTCCTCTGAAAAATATCCTCCATCGCACTGAGAAGCATTCACCTCGTATTCTTGGAGAGCCGACTTCTTTCATGTGGGTCCTCTCTTCCTCTTTGCAATTTGCAATGAAAATATTTTCCGTTGTTGTGAATAATAAGAGCTAAAGCGCCTCGATCAGATCCAGTGTTTCGGCGGGCTTGCATTCAGTGACATCTAAGAAACAGTATGCCTTAAATTTTTTGCAATGAATGCCTTTCAGACTGCGAAGAATGAATTCTAGGATTTCGACTGCACGAAAAAATAAAAGGGATTGGTGCTATTGCTGCTGCCAGCACAGTAGGAGGAGATCTTCCGCCTCAGAATCAACAACGAATATTCACACGCCCCTCCATGAATTTTATTTCTCCTCCCTTCCAATGATTCTCCCCAGCAAAAATTTCATGGCTCAATGCAAAAGCATACACGCCAATGAGTGTGGTTTTCCGACAAAAATAGGATGATGAAAAATTGGAAGAAATGCAAAAAATTAGAATGAGTTAAGGCAGCAAGAATAATCCTCGCACGGGCGATTCAAGGCCCGATAATAATCTCCGGAAAAGAGGATAATGTGCCACAATGTTCACTTATTCTCTACAAATTTTGTTTAGCTAACATTCAACTTTTTCTGCTGGAAAAAAACTAATAAATAAAAGTAAAAATTTCAAATCGGCATAAACGATAAATATCATCCAACATAACCTTCAATATCGCAACGAATTCAGTTTTTTCAGCTCTTTTCCGCCTCAGCACAGAGATAACTATCGAAATGCTATGGTGAAAGGTGAAGCAGAGATATTAAGGTCCGAACATTCAGCTTGATCTCATCACTAAAACGAAGTGAAGGAGTCAATGACAACATTTTGCTATGACACACAGCACACAAAAAGATATGAGATGAAATATTACTTTCCACACTAAAATCTTCAAAGCAAATAATTCACTGGCGTTATAAATAAACATAATCACATCAGGCCATCTCAACATCCCAAAACAACATTGTAAATATCGATCACAAATCATCCAAATAGAAAAAAAAAAACAAAAAAAAAAAAAAAATCTCAAACAAAAAAAATCATCCAAATTTTATTCAAAAAAAAAAAAAAACGCAAAAATTCGAAAAAACGCGTATTTGGCACGTATTTGTCGTTTTGGGGCCTATTTGACGCGCATAGTGGTTTTTCGAAATTTTGCAAAAAATTGGGTCAAAAACTTTTTCAAATTTTTGCAAACTTTTTTTGTAAAAAAATATTTTTTTTTTTGACTTTTTCGGCGAAAATTTTTTTTGTTCCAAAAATGGTTGTGCGGGATTTGTTTGTCCCTAATTTTCATCGAAAACGCCGAAATCCGTTTTAAAAATGATTCAATTTCGAGCGAGAACGGGCATTTTGCGATTTTCCCAAAATTCACATTTTTGGGCCAAAATGGCCAAAAACCGGTTTTTTTGAAAATGGTCAAAAATGTCAAAAACGCAAAAATTCGAAAAACGCGTATTTGGCACGTATTTGTCGTTTTGGGCCTATTTGACGCGCATAGTGGTTTTTTCAAAATTTTGCAAAAAATTGGGTCAAAAACTTTTTCAAATTTTTGCAAACTTTTTTGTAAAAAAATATTTTTTTTTGACTTTTTCGGCGAAAATTTTTTTTGTTCCAAAAATGGTTGTGCGGGATTTGTTTGTCCCTAATTTTCATCGAAAACGCCGAAATCCGTTTTAAAAATGATTCAATTTCGAGCGAGAACGGGCATTTTGCGATTTTCCCAAAATTCACATTTTTGGGCCAAAATGGCCAAAAACCGGTTTTTTTGAAAATGGTCAAAAATGTCAAAAACGCAAAAATTCGAAAAACGCGTATTTGGCACGTATTTGTCGTTTTGGGGCCTATTTGACGCGCATAGTGGTTTTTCAAAATTTTGCAAAAAATTGGGTCAAAAACTTTTTCAAATTTTTGCAAACTTTTTTGTAAAAAAATATTTTTTTTTGACTTTTTCGGCGAAAATTTTTTTTGTTCCAAAAATGGTTGTGCGGGATTTGTTTGTCCCTAATTTACATCGAAAACGCCGAAATCCGTTTTAAAAATGATTCAATTTCGAGCGAGAACGGGCATTTTGCGATTTTCCCAAAATTCACATTTTTGGGCCAAAATGGCCAAAAACCGGTTTTTTTGAAAATGGTCAAAAATGTCAAAAACGCAAAAATTCGAAAAACGCGTATTTGGCACGTATTTGTCGTTTTCGGGCCTATTTGACGCGCATAGTGGTTTTTCGAAATTTTGCAAAAAATTGGGTCAAAAACTTTTTCAAATTTTTGCAAACTTTTTTGTAAAAAAAATTTTTTTTTGACTTTTTCGGCGAAAATTTTTTTTGTTCCAAAAATGGTTGTGCGGGATTTGTTTGTCCCTAATTTTCATCGAAAACGCCGAAATCCGTTTTAAAAATGATTCAATTTCGAGCGAGAACGGGCATTTTGCGATTTTCCCAAAATTCACATTTTTGGGCCAAAATGGCCAAAAACCGGTTTTTTTGAAAATGGTCAAAAATGTCAAAAACGCAAAAATTCGAAAAACGCGTATTTGGCACGTATTTGTCGTTTTGTATTTGACGCGCATAGTGGTTTTTCAAAATTTTGCAAAAAATTGGGTCAAAAACTTTTTCAAATTTTTGCAAACTTTTTTGTAAAAAAATTTTTTTTTTTTTGACTTTTTCGGCGAAAATTTTTTTTGTTCAAAAATGGTTGTGCGGGATTTGTTTGTCCCTAATTTTCATCGAAAACGCCGAAATCCGTTTTAAAAATGATTGAATTTCGAGCGAGAACGGGCATTTTGCGATTTTCCCAAAATTCACATTTTTGGGCCAAAATGGCCAAAAACCGGTTTTTTTGAAAATGGTCAAAATGTCAAAAACGCAAAAAATTCGAAAAACGCGTATTTGGCACGTATTTGTCGTTTTGGGGCCTATTTGACGCGCATAGTGGTTTTTCAAAATTTTGCAAAAAATTGGGTCAAAAACTTTTTCAATTTTTGCAAACTTTTTTGTAAAAAAATTTTTTTTTTGACTTTTTCGGCGAAAATTTTTTTTGTTCCAAAAATGGTTGTGCGGGATTTGTTTGTCCCTAATTTTCATCGAAAACGCCGAAATCCGTTTTAAAAATGATTGAATTTCGAGCGAGAACGGGCATTTTGCGATTTTCCCAAAATTCACATTTTTGGGCCAAAATGGCCAAAAACCGGTTTTTTTGAAAATGGTCAAAAATGTCAAAAACGCAAAAATTCGAAAAACGCGTATTTGGCACGTATTTGTCGTTTTGGGGCCTATTTGACGCGCATAGTGGTTTTTCAAAATTTTGCAAAAAATTGGGTCAAAAACTTTTTCAAATTTTTGCAAACTTTTTTGTAAAAAAATATTTTTTTTTGACTTTTTCGGCGAAAATTTTTTTTGTTCCAAAAATGGTTGTGCGGGATTTGTTTGTCCCTAATTTTTCGAAAACGCCGAAATCCGTTTTAAAAATGATTCAATTTCGAGCGAGAACGGGCATTTTGCGATTTTCCCAAAATTCACATTTTTGGGCCAAAATGGCCAAAAACCGGTTTTTTTGAAAATGGTCAAAAATGTCAAAACGCAAAAATTCGAAAAACGCGTATTTGGCACGTATTTGTCGTTTTGGGGCCTATTTGACGCGCATAGTGGTTTTTCAAAATTTTGCAAAAAATTGGGTCAAAAACTTTTTCAAATTTTTGCAAACTTTTTTGTAAAAAATATTTTTTTTTGACTTTTTCGGCGAAAATTTTTTTTGTTCCAAAAATGGTTGTGCGGGATTTGTTTGTCCCTAATTTTCATCGAAAACGCCGAAATCCGTTTTAAAAATGATTGAATTTCGAGCGAGAACGGGCATTTTGCGATTTTCCCAAAATTCACATTTTTGGGCCAAAATGGCCAAAAACCGGTTTTTTTGAAAATGGTCAAAAATGTCAAAAACGCAAAAATTCGAAAAACGCGTATTTGGCACGTATTTGTCGTTTTGGGGCCTATTTGACGCGCATAGTGGTTTTTCAAAATTTTGCAAAAAATTGGGTCAAAAACTTTTTCAAATTTTTGCAAACTTTTTTGTAAAAAAATATTTTTTTTTGACTTTTTCGGCGAAAATTTTTTTTGTTCCAAAAATGGTTGTGCGGGATTTGTTTGTCCCTAATTTTCATCGAAAACGCCGAAATCCGTTTTAAAAATGATTCAATTTCGAGCGAGAACGGGCATTTTGCGATTTTCCCAAAATTCACATTTTTGGGCCAAAATGGCCAAAAACCGGTTTTTTTGAAAATGGTCAAAAATGTCAAAAACAAAAATTCGAAAAACGCGTATTTGGCACGTATTTGTCGTTTTCGGGCCTATTTGACGCGCATAGTGGTTTTTCAAAATTTTGCAAAAAATTGGGTCAAAAACTTTTTCAAATTTTTGCAAACTTTTTTGTAAAAAAAATTTTTTTTTGACTTTTTCGGCGAAAATTTTTTTGTTCCAAAAATGGTTGTGCGGGATTTGTTTGTCCCTAATTTTCATCGAAAACGCCGAAATCCGTTTTAAAAATGATTCAATTTCGAGCGAGAACGGGCATTTTGCGATTTTCCCAAAATTCACATTTTTGGGCCAAAATGGCCAAAAACCGGTTTTTTTGAAAATGGTCAAAAATGTCAAAAACGCAAAAATTCGAAAAACGCGTATTTGGCACGTATTTGTCGTTTTGGGCCTATTTGACGCGCATAGTGGTTTTTCAAAATTTTGCAAAAAATTGGGTCAAAAACTTTTTCAAATTTTTGCAAACTTTTTTGTAAAAAATATTTTTTTTTGACTTTTTCGGCGAAAATTTTTTTTGTTCCAAAAATGGTTGTGCGGGATTTGTTTGTCCCTAATTTTCATCGAAAACGCCGAAATCCGTTTTAAAAAATGATTCAATTTCGAGCGAGAACGGGCATTTTGCGATTTTCCCAAAATTCACATTTTTGGGCCAAAATGGCCAAAAACCGGTTTTTTTGAAAATGGTCAAAAATGTCAAAAACGCAAAAAATTCGAAAAACGCGTATTTGGCACGTATTTGTCGTTTTCGGGCCTATTTGACGCGCATAGTGGTTTTTTCAAAATTTTGCAAAAATTGGGTCAAAAACTTTTTCAAATTTTTGCAAACTTTTTTGTAAAAAAATATTTTTTTTTGACTTTTTCGGCGAAAATTTTTTTTGTTCCAAAATGGTTGTGCGGGATTTGTTTGTCCCTAATTTTCATCGAAAACGCCGAAATCCGTTTTAAAAATGATTCAATTTCGAGCGAGAACGGGCATTTTGCGATTTTCCCAAAATTCACATTTTTGGGCCAAAATGGCCAAAAACCGGTTTTTTTGAAAATGGTCAAAATGTCAAAACGCAAAAATTCGAAAAACGCGTATTTGGCACGTATTTGTCGTTTGGGGCCTATTTGACGCGCATAGTGGTTTTTAAAATTTTGCAAAAAATTGGGTCAAAAACTTTTTCAAATTTTTGCAAACTTTTTTGTAAAAAAATATTTTTTTTTGACTTTTCGGCGAAAATTTTTTTTGTTCCAAAATGGTTGTGCGGGATTTGTTTGTCCCTAATTTACATCGAAAACGCCGAAATCCGTTTTAAAAATGATTCAATTTCGAGCGAGAACGGGCATTTTGCGATTTTCCCAAAATTCACATTTTTGGAAAATGGCCAAAAACCGGTTTTTTTGAAAATGGTCAAAAATGTCAAAAACGCAAAAATTCGAAAAACGCGTATTTGGCACGTATTTGTCGTTTTGGGGCCTATTTGACGCGCATAGTGGTTTTTCAAAATTTTGCAAAAAATTGGGTCAAAAACTTTTTCAAATTTTTGCAAAACTTTTTTTAAAAAAATATTTTTTTTTGACTTTTTCGGCGAAAATTTTTTTTGTTCCAAAAATGGTTGTGCGGGATTTGTTTGTCCCTAATTTTCATCGAAAACGCCGAAATCCGTTTTAAAAATGATTCAATTTCGAGCGAGAACGGGCATTTTGCGATTTTCCCAAAATTCACATTTTTGGGCCAAAATGGCCAAAAACCGGTTTTTTGAAAATGGTCAAAAATGTCAAAAACGCAAAAATTCGAAAAACGCGTATTTGGCACGTATTTCGTTTTGGGGCCTATTTGACGCGCATAGTGGTTTTTAAAATTTTGCAAAAAATTGGGTCAAAAATTTTTCAAATTTTTGCAAACTTTTTTGTAAAAAAATATTTTTTTTTGACTTTTTCGGCGAAAATTTTTTTTGTTCCAAAAATGGTTGTGCGGGATTTGTTTGTCCCTAATTTTCATCGAAAACGCCGAAATCCGTTTTAAAAATGATTCAATTTCGAGCGAGAACGGGCATTTTGCGATTTTCCCAAATTCACATTTTTGGGCCAAAATGGCCAAAAACCGGTTTTTTTGAAAATGGTCAAAAATGTCAAAAACGCAAAATTCGAAAAACGCGTATTTGGCACGTATTTGTCGTTTTGGGGCCTATTTGACGCGCATAGTGGTTTTCAAAATTTTGCAAAAAATTGGTCAAAAACTTTTTCAAATTTTGCAAACTTTTTTGTAAAAAATTTTTTTTTGACTTTTTCGGCGAAAATTTTTTTTGTTCCAAAAATGGTTGTGCGGGATTTGTTTGGAAAACGCCGAAATCCGTTTTAAAAATGATTCAATTTCGTTTTTGCGATTTTCCCAAAATTCACATTTTGGGCCAAAATTTTTTTTTTGAAACAAAAATGTTTTATTTGGCACGTATTATTTTAGTGGTTTTTTTTTGCAAAAAATTGGGTCAAAACTTTTTCAAATTTTTGCAAACTTTTTTGTAAAAAAATATTTTTTTTTGACTTTTTCGGCGAAAATTTTTTTTGTTCCAAAAATGGTTGTGCGGGATTTGTTTGGAAAAAAATCCGTTTTAAAAATGATTCAATTTCGAGCGAGAACGGGCATTTTGCGATTTTCCCAAATTCACATTTTTGGGCCAAAATGGCCAAAAACCGGTTTTTTTGAAAATGGTCAAAATGTCAAAAACGCAAAATTCGAAAAACGCGTATTTGGCACGTATTTGTCGTTTTGGGCCTATTTGACGCGCATAGTGGTTTTTCAAATTTTGCAAAAATTGGGTCAAAAACTTTTTCAAATTTTTGCAAACTTTTTTGTAAAAAAAATATTTTTTTTTGACTTTTTCGGCGAAAATTTTTTTTGTTCCAAAAATGGTTGTGCGGGATTTGTTTGTCCCTAATTTTCATCGAAAACGCCGAAATCCGTTTTAAAAATGATTCAATTTCGAGCGAGAACGGGCATTTTGCGATTTTCCCAAAATTCACATTTTTGGGCCAAAATGGCCAAAAACCGGTTTTTTTGAAAATGGTCAAAAATGTCAAAACGCAAAAATTCGAAAAACGCGTATTTGGCACGTATTTGTCGTTTTGGGGCCTATTTGACGCGCATAGTGGTTTTTCAAAAATTTGCAAAAAATTGGGTCAAAAACTTTTTCAAATTTTTGCAAACTTTTTGTAAAAAATATTTTTTTTTGACTTTTTCGGCGAAAATTTTTTTGTTCCAAAAATGGTTGTGCGGGATTTGTTTGTCCCTAATTTCATCGAAAACGCCGAAATCCGTTTAAAAATGATTCAATTTCGAGCGAGAACGGGCATTTTGCGATTTTCCCAAAATTCACATTTTTGGGCCAAAATGGCCAAAACCGGTTTTTTGAAAATGGTCAAAATGTCAAAAACGCAAAAATTCGAAAAACGCGTATTTGGCACGTATTTGTCGTTTTGGGGCCTATTTGACGCGCATAGTGGTTTTTCAAATTTTGCAAAAAATTGGGTCAAAAACTTTTTCAAATTTTTGCAAACTTTTTGTAAAAAAATATTTTTTTTTGACTTTTCGGCGAAAATTTTTTTGTTCCAAAAAGGTTGTGCGGGATTTGTTGTCCCTAATTTACATCGAAAACGCCGAAATCCGTTTTAAAATGATTCAATTTCGAGCGAGAACGGGCATTTGCGATTTTCCCAAAATTCACATTTTTGGGCCAAAATGGCCAAAAACCGGTTTTTTTGAAAATGGTCAAAAATGTCAAAAACGCAAAAATTCGAAAAACGCGTATTTGGCACGTATTTGTCGTTTGGGCCTATTTGACGCGCATAGTGGTTTTTCAAAATTTTGCAAAAAATTGGGTCAAAAACTTTTTCAAATTTTTGCAAACTTTTTTGTAAAAAAAATTTTTTTTGACTTTTTCGGCGAAAATTTTTTTGTTCCAAAAATGGTTGTGCGGATTGTTTGTCCCTAATTTTCGAAAACGCCGAAATCCGTTTTAAAAATGATTCAATTTGCGAGCGATTTTTCCCAAAATTCACATTTTGGGCCAAAATGGCCAAAAACCGGTTTTTTGAAAATGGTCAAAATGTCAAAAACGCAAAAATTCGAAAAACGCGTATTTGGCACGTATTTGATTTGACGCGCATTGGTTTTTCAAAATTTTGCAAAATTGGGTCAAAAACTTTTTCAAATTTTTGCAAATTTTTGTAAAAAAATATTTTTTTTTGACTTTTTCGGCGAAAAATTTTTTTGTTCCAAAAATGGTTGTGCGGGATTTGTTTGTCCCTAATTTACATCGAAAACGCCGAAATCGTTTTAAAAATGATTTTTCGAGCGAGAACGGGCATTTTGCGATTTTCCCAAATTCACATTTTTGGGCCAAAATGGCCAAAAACCGGTTTTTTGAAAATGGTCAAAAATGTCAAAACGCAAAAATTCGAAAAACGCGTATTTGGCACGTATTTGTCGTTTTGGGCCTATTTGACGCGCATAGTGGTTTTTCAAATTTTGCAAAAAATGGGTCAAAAACTTTTTCAAATTTTGCAAACTTTTTTGTAAAAAAATTTTTTTTTTGACTTTTTCGGCGAAAATTTTTTTGTTCCAAAAATGGTTGTGCGGGATTTGTTTGTCCCTAATTTACATCGAAAACGCCGAAATCCGTTTTAAAAATGATTCAATTTCGAGCGAGAACGGGCATTTTGCGATTTTCCCAAAATTCACATTTTGGGCCAAAATGGCCAAAAACCGGTTTTTTTGAAAATGGTCAAAAATGTCAAAAACGCAAAAATTCGAAAAACGCGTATTTGGCACGTATTTGTCGTTTTGGGCCTATTTGACGCGCATAGTGGTTTTTCAAAATTTTGCAAAAAATTGGGTCAAAAATTTTTCAAATTTTTGCAAACTTTTTTGTAAAAAATTTTTTTTTTGACTTTTTCGGCGAAATTTTTTTTGTTCAAAAATGGTTGTGCGGGATTTGTTTGTCCTAATTTCATCGAAAACGCCGAAATCCGTTTTAAAAATGATTCAATTTCGAGCGAGAACGGGCATTTTGCGATTTTCCCAAAATTCACATTTTTGGCCAAAATGGCCAAAAACCGGTTTTTTTGAAAATGGTCAAAAATGTCAAAACGCAAAAATTCGAAAACGCGTATTTGGCACGTATTTGTCGTTTTGGGGCCTATTTGACGCGCATAGTGGTTTTTCAAAATTTTGCAAAAAATTGGGTCAAAAACTTTTTCAAATTTTTGCAAACTTTTTTGTAAAAAATATTTTTTTTTGACTTTTTCGGCGAAAATTTTTTTTGTTCCAAAAATGGTTGTGCGGGATTTGTTTGTCCCTAATTTTCGAAAAACGCCGAAATCCGTTT
>NHOR01000535.1:0-35682 GCA_002287245.1 Trypanosoma congolense
ACCCTAACCCTAACCCTAACCCTAACCCCTAACCCTAACCCTAACCCTAACCCTAACCCTAACCCTAACCCTAACCCTAACCTAACCCTAACCCTAACCCTAACCCTAACCCTAACCCTAACCCTACCCTAACCCTAACCCTAACCCTAACCCTAACCCTAACCCTAACCCTAACCTAAAACCTAACCCTAACCCTAACCCTAACCCTAACCCTAACCTAACCCTAACCCTACCCTAACCCTAACCCTAACCCTAACCTAACCCAAGTTGGAGGGATGGGGAGGATGAAGGGTGGGGCATGGGCTGTCAATGAGGTGGAAGGCGGGCCCAAGGAGTGAACGGGCGGATAAGAGGGTTATTTCAGTTTGGGAAGGGGACCCGGAGGTGTCGGAGGGATGAAAGGATCGTGGAGCTGCTTTCCTTTTCAGAGGAATGGGAAATGGGATGGCTCTCAGTCGTGTATGGGGTGGAGTTTCGGTTCGGAGTGTGGCTGAGTTGTGGAAGAGTCTTGGAGGTTTCTTTGCGATCGCCCATTTCGTCTTTGGATGGTGCTCTTGGTGGTTACAGACTTGGTTGAAGTGGTCTCGGGTTCTTCCTTTCCGATGGTTCCATTTACCACTCTAAGGCTTCCACAACTGAGGAATTCTCGGCTCGATTCAAGTCGTTTGTCGTAGCGCACAGATACGCGCTCGCACCTGTCCTGGTCGTCCAGATGTTTAAAGGACTGTCCGGTCAATCTGCCTGTCGTCCGATTTCCGAGAATAGAGCGGAACTGTCTAAGGCGTGCCCAATATTGGTTCCAGATCTTCTGGCCAAAGATGGCTGGAGAACTGGCACCGGCGCTATCAGCTCCACCTGGAATTGCCCTCACCATGACCACAGGAGGCCCAGTCTTGAAGATTATCACGGCCGATAATTTAGCCCCTCGATTTTCCCCGGAACAATTCATTGTGGCCCTGGAGAATGAAGCTGGCCCCGATCCGATCGTGCAGAGATAGAGAAGAGCGTCTCGAATGGATTTCCCTAAGCGATGCGAATCGAAAGGCTTGTCAGAGAGCACCCAATTTTGCGAGTTCCACGCTGTGGATAATCGCCTGCCAATTCTGTGAGGCATCTCTCGAAAGGCTCACCATTCTGCCAAAAAAAAATGAGGGGCGATAGAGCCATTCCGCCATTCCACCTTTTTCTTTTCATGCCGGCAGTACGCACTGAGAAGGCACCAGAGAACGTCATGATGATTTTTATTGTGATTTTTTTCGGGCTCTTTCGGGCTCCTAAGTGCCATCCTAATTGCTTTCTCCTTCCCTCACATTTTCGTCGCCAAAGTCCTCTGTTCCCCTCACCCTCACCAATTAGAATGGACGAAATAAATTTTTCAAGGTGCCTTTTATCAGTTTTGAATTTTGTAATTTTTTTTATGACGTTGTCTTATGTGTTTTGTAAAAAATATTATTCAGTTATAGAATGCGTTTTGGAGGGATTTTGCCTGAGCGGGATAAGGAAGAGAATGACGTGATCTGCAGACTCACATTGCTTCTAATACGATCATTCCAGCGTCTCTTCCTTTTTCTTTCTCATGAGTCATTCGCGCCGCATAGGGACGGCTCTCGAACTCTCCTTCGATGTCCTTTTCCGCCTCGCATCATTCTCCATTTTTATTTACACCACGCAGGTTGCTCGGCGGCTGCGTGGGAGGGTCTTGTGCGCTCTGATTTGCTGCCTCGGCGGGCGCCTCGTTCCGCGTTGATTCCTCATTTCCTATGACGAAATATTCCACAGTCTCCCCTCTTGATCATCACATTTATTGGAATCCTCCAGCTGTTTTTATGCAATGCCGACCATAATGCCGTCTCTCGTTTCTTCATCACCACACTGACCGGTTGCGAGGGCTGATTTGCCTGTGTGGTTTGATTCGACACCTCGATAAACTCCCGCTCTCATTCCTTCTTTTCTGACATTGTATTCTTTTTGTTCCATAACTTCATGGAGAGGAGAAAAAGGTGAGTAAATCAATTCACAGTGATATCATATTTTTTTCGCACACACAAAAATTTCCTGTGATATTTTTTGTGGTATTTTTTTGAGAATCACAAATAGATAAAGAGGAGGTTGGTAAAGAGTTTTTTCCCCATCAAAAAGAATGGAAATATTCGTGTCGTTGAGGCTGTCCTTCCCAGCCCCACTTTCGCGATCGTACGCGCCTCACGCTTTGCTTTTGAAAAGGAGAAGGTCTGCTCGATTTATGAGAATATTTTCCTCGACATTTTTCGCTTCCCGCCTCTTGGTGTAATAGCTTACGAATTGGGTGTGCCAGGAGATTTCTTTATGTTTTTAAGAGTCGCGCTGTAATCACCGCAGATGCTTTCGTCTTCTTCTCTGTATGGTCTGGACTTGGAGTTTCATCCCCACTCCCATCATACTCTTTAACCTCACATCGATTCGTACTTTTCCCACTGCGTCCGAAAATCTTTTCGTCCTCATTCTTCCGCTCCCTTCCCAATCGTCCTCACATACTCGTTCAGCAAAACAGATGTTTTCTGATTTTTTTTTTCGCCAAAATATCCCTGCACAGATTGTCCATTTTCTCGAGAAATTCGGTGAAAGACTTAATGCTTTTAGACTACCGGAGCCGGACTTGATTTGTTTCCATTGCCGAGTCCACCATCATCCTTCCAACTTTTCGTAACCAAATTTTTGGGTGGCTTGGTTTGCGTGACTCCAATACCTCCCCAACACAAGAAAAGGTCGTTGAAAAGAGTTTTTGCCGGCTTTTTCTCCGTTCCCACAATTCATCGTTTTATCGTCATAAAAAACTCTCATTATCAAATCAGAAATTTCTATCCTGCTTCAGCACCTCATGACTTCTCCCGTACAACAGCACGTCCGTTCCTCACTTTCCGGTGACCTCTCAGCTATCTCGTTTCAATTTCTTCTCTCCTCTAATAATTCAATTTCTTTGCGTTTTCGTTCTCGCGCGTGGGGGCGTTTTGAGAAATTCTTCGTCCCCACAATCTTTCGAAATCATCCATGTCTGTCGTGCATTCAAAGCGCTCCATTTCTTTCACAATTCCTGTCCTTGTTTTCGTCGTTTGCGTAATCCGTTACATCGTCATTCGCTTTTCTGAATTCCGCAGAACAAATTGAATTCTTTCGCTGGGATGCTGGCTCTAACTCCCACGCACACACCAGCGCCACCAGCGCAAATTCATTATCATTTCTTTAATCTACGTAAGAAAAAAAGAATTAGAATTTTCATTTTTTCTCAAGGATGACTCTGGTGATATCTTGGCACAATGAGGCTAATATCGCGAGTGATCGAGATTTCTGATTACCTCCTCCTTCATAATCAACAAGCTGAGAATATTTTTTCAGGTGACGCAGTTTTGGAAGCAATTTCCCACATTGTTTCGACATCACTCGGAATCCTCGATTGATCTAGATGGTCTTTGACGAAACACCATAATTTCAATAAATTCCATCACACAAGAAATCCAAGAGACGCGTTTTTCAGCATTCAAATTCTCCTCTGAAAAATATCTTCCATCTCACTGAAAGCATTCACCTCGTATTCTTGGAGAGATGGCTTCCTACCTGTGGGTCTCTCTCTTCCCTCTTTGCAATTTGGAATGAAAATATTTTCCGTTGTTGGTGAATAATAAGAGCTAAAGCGCCTCGATCAGATCCATGTTTCGGCGGGCTCGCATTCAGTGACATCTAAGAAACAGGATGTCTTAAATTTTTTGTAATGAATGCCTTTCAGACTGCGAAGAATGAATTCTAGGATTTCGACTGCACGAAAAAATAAAAGGGATTGATGCTATTGCTGCTCTCACCACAGTGGAAGAGATCTTCCGCCTCAGAATCCAACAAATTTCCACTCGCTTTATCACACTCCAAAAATATATTTTTCCTCGCCACCTTCGAATGATTCTCTCACAGAAAAAAATTTCATGGCTCAATGAAAAAGCTGACACGCCAGCGAGTGTGGTTTTCGAAAATTTGGGATGATGAAGAACCGCCAAGCAGACAAAAATTAGAATCGGTTAAGGTAGCTAGAATAAATTCCTCCTCTCAGGTAATTCAAGGCCGATAATAATCTCCGGGAGAAGGATTCTGTGTCCAGAAAGTCTCACTGTTTTTAGAAATTTTAGTGTGACTACTGTTCAAGTTTTCGCTCAGGAGAAAACATAAAAAATTTAAATCGGAAAGAACAATAAATTCCATCCAACACAAATTTCATTATCGCAACAAATTCCGCTTTTCATCATCCCTTTCAGAATCAGAACACCATCACCGATTGAGATGTTGGGTGGGGTTTAGGGCTCGAGCATTGAATTTGTTCTCACTACAAGAAGCATGTGAGTGTGTCAATGTCAACATTTCACATGTCATTACACATCTCCACAAGAGGACACATGATGAATATTATTCCTCCATTCAAGTCCTCTGGAGTAACATAATTTGGCTTCGTTATAAGCGCCTAACCATAGCGTCAGTGCCCTTAATCTTCCCCACTATAAGTTGAATACTTCGGTCGCCAATCTCACAATAAATACAAAGAACTGAAAATAAAAATAAAAAATTGAAATCTTCCTTGCAAGAAAAAAAATTAGAATTTATAATTTTCCTCAGGGATGCTCCGGTGATATCTTGGCGCGATGAAGCTAAAGTCTCAATTCATTGAGAGTTGATTCTTCCTTCATTAATAGCCCGCAATTTAATGGAATATTTTCCTCAATCGATGCCGCATTAGGGAAGGCTCTCACATTTTTCGACATCACTCGGCACCCTCTGCTAATCTAAATGCCTTGACGAAACACCAACAGAGATTCCTTAAAATTTCTGATTCAAGAAATCATGAGACGCGTCTTTACAGTATTCAAATCTCCTCTGAAAAATATCCTCCATCGCACTGAAAAGCATTCACCTCGTATTCTTGGAGAGATGGCTTCTTCCTGTGGGTCTCTCTCTTCCCTCTTTGCAATTTGGAATGAAAATATTTTCCGTTGTTGGTGAATAATAAGAGCTAAAGCGCCTCGATCAGATCCAATGTTTCGGCGGGCTCGCATTCAGTGACATCTAAGAAACAGGATGTCCTTAAATTTTTTGTAATGAATGCCTTTCAGACTGCGAAGAATGAATTCTAGGATTTCGACTGCACGAAAAAATAAAAGGGATTGATGTATTGCTGCTCCACCACAGTGGAGAAATCGTCGCCTCAAAATTAACGTCCAGCCCTGCGCCGTACCACTCTCAACGAATTTTATTTCCCCTCAACTCTTCCAAATAATTCTCTCACAGGTAAAGACGGCAAGGCTCAATGCAAAAGCTGATAAACCAATCAGTGTGGCTTCCGGAGAATCAGCAAACAGACAAAAATAGAATGTGTCAAGTAGCTAGAATGAACTCATTCTTTCCGGGTAACGCAAACCTTGATAAAAATATCCGAGGAGAAGGATACTGCCTCCACAATGTCTCACTGTTTTTCGAAAATTTGTTGTCACTAACGTACAGCTCTTGCTGCTGTAAAAAAGGTAGAAAAATTGCAAATATGAATAGACAACAAATTTCATCCACACAACAAAACCGCCACTCTATCAGAATTATTTCCTCCACTGATATCTTCACCTATCGAGATCTTGGGGCGAACGAGTTAGGGTTAGAATTCCAGCATTCCCTTCGATTCCTATTAGCAGAATCACGTGAGATATCAATGAAGACTTTCAGCTAAAAAGCATACACAACACCACAAAAGCACACGTGAAGAAATATTATTTTCTCTACTGCAGAATTTGGATGGGATATAGCTCCATTGCTCTAGTAAAGCGACCCAACGTGACAAGATATAAACACTCCAACGAAGTACAAAAAGAAATCACAACCACACTAATAAACATGCGAAACATTTGCAAAAAACATCACAACAAGACAGAGAAAAATTAAACATCCAAAAAAAAAAAAAAAATAAAATTTGAAAAAGTTTTTGACCCAATTTTTTGCAAAATTTTGAAAAACCACTATGCGCGTCAAATAGGCCCAAAACGACAAATACGTGCCAAATACGCGTTTTTCGAATTTTTGCGTTTTTGACATTTTTGACCATTTTCAAAAAAACCGGTTTTTGGCCATTTTGGCCCAAAAATGTGAATTTTGGGAAAATCGCAAAATGCCCGTTCTCGCTCGAAATTGAATCATTTTTAAAACGGATTTCGGCGTTTTCGATGAAAATTAGGGACAAACAAATCCCGCACAACCATTTTTGGAACAAAAAAAATTTTCGCCGAAAAAGTCAAAAAAAAATATTTTTTTACAAAAAAGTTTGCAAAAATTTGAAAAAGTTTTTGACCCAATTTTTTGCAAAATTTTGAAAAACCACTATGCGCGTCAAATAGGCCCCAAAACGACAAATACGTGCCAAATACGCGTTTTTCGAATTTTTGCGTTTTTGACATTTTTGACCATTTTCAAAAAAACCGGTTTTTGGCCATTTTGGCCCAAAAATGTGAATTTTGGGAAAATCGCAAAATGCCCGTTCTCGCTCGAAATTGAATCATTTTTAAAACGGATTTCGGCGTTTTCGATGAAAATTAGGGACAAACAAATCCCGCACAACCATTTTTGGAACAAAAAAAATTTTCGCCGAAAAAGTCAAAAAAAAATATTTTTTTACAAAAAAGTTTGCAAAAATTTGAAAAAGTTTTTGACCCAATTTTTTGCAAAATTTTGAAAAACCACTATGCGCGTCAAATAGGCCCGAAAACGACAAATACGTGCCAAATACGCGTTTTTCGAATTTTTGCGTTTTTGACATTTTTGACCATTTTCAAAAAAACCGGTTTTTGGCCATTTTGGCCCAAAAATGTGAATTTTGGGAAAATCGCAAAATGCCCGTTCTCGCTCGAAATTGAATCATTTTTAAAACGGATTTCGGCGTTTTCGATGAAATTAGGGACAAACAAATCCCGCACAACCATTTTTGGAACAAAAAAAATTTTCGCCGAAAAAGTCAAAAAAAAATATTTTTTTACAAAAAAGTTTGCAAAAATTTGAAAAAGTTTTTGACCCAATTTTTTGCAAAATTTTGAAAAACCACTATGCGCGTCAAATAGGCCCAAAACGACAAATACGTGCCAAATACGCGTTTTTCGAATTTTTGCGTTTTTGACATTTTTGACCATTTTCAAAAAAACCGGTTTTTGGCCATTTTGGCCCAAAAATGTGAATTTTGGGAAAATCGCAAAATGCCCGTTCTCGCTCGAAATTGAATCATTTTTAAAACGGATTTCGGCGTTTTCGATGAAATTAGGGACAAACAAATCCCGCACAACCATTTTTGGAACAAAAAAAATTTTCGCCGAAAAAGTCAAAAAAAAATATTTTTTTACAAAAAAGTTTGCAAAAATTTGAAAAAGTTTTTGACCCAATTTTTTGCAAAATTTTGAAAAACCACTATGCGCGTCAAATAGGCCCAAAACGACAAATACGTGCCAAATACGCGTTTTTCGAATTTTTGCGTTTTTGACATTTTTGACCATTTTCAAAAAAACCGGTTTTTGGCCATTTTGGCCCAAAAATGTGAATTTTGGGAAAATCGCAAAATGCCCGTTCTCGCTCGAAATTGAATCATTTTTAAAACGGATTTCGGCGTTTTCGATGAAAATTAGGGACAAACAAATCCCGCACAACCATTTTTGGAACAAAAAAAATTTTCGCCGAAAAAGTCAAAAAAAAATATTTTTTTACAAAAAAGTTTGCAAAAATTTGAAAAAGTTTTTGACCCAATTTTTTGCAAAATTTTGAAAAACCACTATGCGCGTCAAATAGGCCCGAAAACGACAAATACGTGCCAAATACGCGTTTTTCGAATTTTTGCGTTTTTGACATTTTTGACCATTTTCAAAAAAACCGGTTTTTGGCCATTTTGGCCCAAAAATGTGAATTTTGGGAAAATCGCAAAATGCCCGTTCTCGCTCGAAATTGAATCATTTTTAAAACGGATTTCGGCGTTTTCGATGTAAATTAGGGACAAACAAATCCCGCACAACCATTTTTGGAACAAAAAAAATTTTCGCCGAAAAAGTCAAAAAAAAATATTTTTTTACAAAAAATTTGCAAAAATTTGAAAAAGTTTTTGACCCAATTTTTTGCAAAATTTTGAAAAACCACTATGCGCGTCAAATAGGCCCAAAACGACAAATACGTGCCAAATACGCGTTTTTCGAATTTTTGCGTTTTTGACATTTTTGACCATTTTCAAAAAAACCGGTTTTTGGCCATTTTGGCCCAAAAATGTGAATTTTGGGAAAATCGCAAAATGCCCGTTCTCGCTCGAAATTGAATCATTTTTAAAACGGATTTCGGCGTTTTCGATGAAATTAGGGACAAACAAATCCCGCACAACCATTTTTGGAACAAAAAAAATTTTCGCCGAAAAAGTCAAAAAAAAATATTTTTTTACAAAAAAGTTTGCAAAAATTTGAAAAAGTTTTTGACCCAATTTTTTGCAAAATTTTGAAAAACCACTATGCGCGTCAAATAGGCCCGAAAACGACAAATACGTGCCAAATACGCGTTTTTCGAATTTTTGCGTTTTTGACATTTTTGACCATTTTCAAAAAAACCGGTTTTTGGCCATTTTGGCCCAAAAATGTGAATTTTGGGAAAATCGCAAAATGCCCGTTCTCGCTCGAAATTGAATCATTTTTAAAACGGATTTCGGCGTTTTCGATGAAATTAGGGACAAACAAATCCCGCACAACCATTTTTGGAACAAAAAAAATTTTCGCCGAAAAAGTCAAAAAAAAATATTTTTTTACAAAAAAGTTTGCAAAAATTTGAAAAAGTTTTTGACCCAATTTTTTGCAAAATTTTGAAAAACCACTATGCGCGTCAAATAGGCCCAAAACGACAAATACGTGCCAAATACGCGTTTTTCGAATTTTTGCGTTTTTGACATTTTTGACCATTTTCAAAAAAACCGGTTTTTGGCCATTTTGGCCCAAAAATGTGAATTTTGGGAAAATCGCAAAATGCCCGTTCTCGCTCGAAATTGAATCATTTTTAAAACGGATTTCGGCGTTTTCGATGAAATTAGGGACAAACAAATCCCGCACAACCATTTTTGGAACAAAAAAAATTTTCGCCGAAAAAGTCAAAAAAAAATATTTTTTTACAAAAAAGTTTGCAAAAATTTGAAAAAGTTTTTGACCCAATTTTTTGCAAAATTTTGAAAAACCACTATGCGCGTCAAATAGGCCCCAAAACGACAAATACGTGCCAAATACGCGTTTTTCGAATTTTTGCGTTTTTGACATTTTTGACCATTTTCAAAAAAACCGGTTTTTGGCCATTTTGGCCCAAAAATGTGAATTTTGGGAAAATCGCAAAATGCCCGTTCTCGCTCGAAATTGAATCATTTTTAAAACGGATTTCGGCGTTTTCGATGAAAATTAGGGACAAACAAATCCCGCACAACCATTTTTGGAACAAAAAAAATTTTCGCCGAAAAAGTCAAAAAAAAATATTTTTTTACAAAAAAGTTTGCAAAAATTTGAAAAAGTTTTTGACCCAATTTTTTGCAAAATTTTGAAAAACCACTATGCGCGTCAAATAGGCCCCAAAACGACAAATACGTGCCAAATACGCGTTTTTCGAATTTTTGCGTTTTTGACATTTTTGACCATTTTCAAAAAAACCGGTTTTTGGCCATTTTGGCCCAAAAATGTGAATTTTGGGAAAATCGCAAAATGCCCGTTCTCGCTCGAAATTGAATCATTTTTAAAACGGATTTCGGCGTTTTCGATGAAATTAGGGACAAACAAATCCCGCACAACCATTTTTGGAACAAAAAAAATTTTCGCCGAAAAAGTCAAAAAAAAATATTTTTTTACAAAAAAGTTTGCAAAAATTTGAAAAAGTTTTTGACCCAATTTTTTGCAAAATTTTGAAAAACCACTATGCGCGTCAAATAGGCCCAAAACGACAAATACGTGCCAAATACGCGTTTTTCGAATTTTTGCGTTTTTGACATTTTTGACCATTTTCAAAAAAACCGGTTTTTGGCCATTTTGGCCCAAAAATGTGAATTTTGGGAAAATCGCAAAATGCCCGTTCTCGCTCGAAATTGAATCATTTTTAAAACGGATTTCGGCGTTTTCGATGTAAATTAGGGACAAACAAATCCCGCACAACCATTTTTGGAACAAAAAAAATTTTCGCCGAAAAAGTCAAAAAAAAATATTTTTTTACAAAAAAGTTTGCAAAAATTTGAAAAAGTTTTTGACCCAATTTTTTGCAAAATTTTGAAAAACCACTATGCGCGTCAAATAGGCCCAAAACGACAAATACGTGCCAAATACGCGTTTTTCGAATTTTTGCGTTTTTGACATTTTTGACCATTTTCAAAAAAACCGGTTTTTGGCCATTTTGGCCCAAAAATGTGAATTTTGGGAAAATCGCAAAATGCCCGTTCTCGCTCGAAATTGAATCATTTTTAAAACGGATTTCGGCGTTTTCGATGAAAATTAGGGACAAACAAATCCCGCACAACCATTTTTGGAACAAAAAAAATTTTCGCCGAAAAAGTCAAAAAAAAATATTTTTTTACAAAAAAGTTTGCAAAAATTTGAAAAAGTTTTTGACCCAATTTTTTGCAAAATTTTGAAAAACCACTATGCGCGTCAAATAGGCCCCAAAACGACAAATACGTGCCAAATACGCGTTTTTCGAATTTTTGCGTTTTTGACATTTTTGACCATTTTCAAAAAAACCGGTTTTTGGCCATTTTGGCCCAAAAATGTGAATTTTGGGAAAATCGCAAAATGCCCGTTCTCGCTCGAAATTGAATCATTTTTAAAACGGATTTCGGCGTTTTCGATGTAAATTAGGGACAAACAAATCCCGCACAACCATTTTTGGAACAAAAAAAATTTTCGCCGAAAAAGTCAAAAAAAAATATTTTTTTACAAAAAAGTTTGCAAAAATTTGAAAAAGTTTTTGACCCAATTTTTTGCAAAATTTTGAAAAACCACTATGCGCGTCAAATAGGCCCGAAAACGACAAATACGTGCCAAATACGCGTTTTTCGAATTTTTGCGTTTTTGACATTTTTGACCATTTTCAAAAAAACCGGTTTTTGGCCATTTTGGCCCAAAAATGTGAATTTTGGGAAAATCGCAAAATGCCCGTTCTCGCTCGAAATTGAATCATTTTTAAAACGGATTTCGGCGTTTTCGATGTAAATTAGGGACAAACAAATCCCGCACAACCATTTTTGGAACAAAAAAAATTTTCGCCGAAAAAGTCAAAAAAAAATATTTTTTTACAAAAAAGTTTGCAAAAATTTGAAAAAGTTTTTGACCCAATTTTTTGCAAAATTTTGAAAAACCACTATGCGCGTCAAATAGGCCCGAAAACGACAAATACGTGCCAAATACGCGTTTTTCGAATTTTTGCGTTTTTGACATTTTTGACCATTTTCAAAAAAACCGGTTTTTGGCCATTTTGGCCCAAAAATGTGAATTTTGGGAAAATCGCAAAATGCCCGTTCTCGCTCGAAATTGAATCATTTTTAAAACGGATTTCGGCGTTTTCGATGAAATTAGGGACAAACAAATCCCGCACAACCATTTTTGGAACAAAAAAAATTTTCGCCGAAAAAGTCAAAAAAAAATATTTTTTTACAAAAAAGTTTGCAAAAATTTGAAAAAGTTTTTGACCCAATTTTTTGCAAAATTTTGAAAAACCACTATGCGCGTCAAATAGGCCCAAAACGACAAATACGTGCCAAATACGCGTTTTTCGAATTTTTGCGTTTTTGACATTTTTGACCATTTTCAAAAAAACCGGTTTTTGGCCATTTTGGCCCAAAAATGTGAATTTTGGGAAAATCGCAAAATGCCCGTTCTCGCTCGAAATTGAATCATTTTTAAAACGGATTTCGGCGTTTTCGATGAAATTAGGGACAAACAAATCCCGCACAACCATTTTTGGAACAAAAAAAATTTTCGCCGAAAAAGTCAAAAAAAAATATTTTTTTACAAAAAAGTTTGCAAAAATTTGAAAAAGTTTTTGACCCAATTTTTTGCAAAATTTTGAAAAACCACTATGCGCGTCAAATAGGCCCGAAAACGACAAATACGTGCCAAATACGCGTTTTTCGAATTTTTGCGTTTTTGACATTTTTGACCATTTTCAAAAAAACCGGTTTTTGGCCATTTTGGCCCAAAAATGTGAATTTTGGGAAAATCGCAAAATGCCCGTTCTCGCTCGAAATTGAATCATTTTTAAAACGGATTTCGGCGTTTTCGATGTAAATTAGGGACAAACAAATCCCGCACAACCATTTTTGGAACAAAAAAAATTTTCGCCGAAAAAGTCAAAAAAAAATATTTTTTTACAAAAAAGTTTGCAAAAATTTGAAAAAGTTTTTGACCCAATTTTTTGCAAAATTTTGAAAAACCACTATGCGCGTCAAATAGGCCCGAAAACGACAAATACGTGCCAAATACGCGTTTTTCGAATTTTTGCGTTTTTGACATTTTTGACCATTTTCAAAAAAACCGGTTTTTGGCCATTTTGGCCCAAAAATGTGAATTTTGGGAAAATCGCAAAATGCCCGTTCTCGCTCGAAATTGAATCATTTTTAAAACGGATTTCGGCGTTTTCGATGAAATTAGGGACAAACAAATCCCGCACAACCATTTTTGGAACAAAAAAAATTTTCGCCGAAAAAGTCAAAAAAAAATATTTTTTTACAAAAAAGTTTGCAAAAATTTGAAAAAGTTTTTGACCCAATTTTTTGCAAAATTTTGAAAAACCACTATGCGCGTCAAATAGGCCCCAAAACGACAAATACGTGCCAAATACGCGTTTTTCGAATTTTTGCGTTTTTGACATTTTTGACCATTTTCAAAAAAACCGGTTTTTGGCCATTTTGGCCCAAAAATGTGAATTTTGGGAAAATCGCAAAATGCCCGTTCTCGCTCGAAATTGAATCATTTTTAAAACGGATTTCGGCGTTTTCGATGTAAATTAGGGACAAACAAATCCCGCACAACCATTTTTGGAACAAAAAAAATTTTCGCCGAAAAAGTCAAAAAAAAATATTTTTTTACAAAAAAGTTTGCAAAAATTTGAAAAAGTTTTTGACCCAATTTTTTGCAAAATTTTGAAAAACCACTATGCGCGTCAAATAGGCCCAAAACGACAAATACGTGCCAAATACGCGTTTTTCGAATTTTTGCGTTTTTGACATTTTTGACCATTTTCAAAAAAACCGGTTTTTGGCCATTTTGGCCCAAAAATGTGAATTTTGGGAAAATCGCAAAATGCCCGTTCTCGCTCGAAATTGAATCATTTTTAAAACGGATTTCGGCGTTTTCGATGAAAATTAGGGACAAACAAATCCCGCACAACCATTTTTGGAACAAAAAAAATTTTCGCCGAAAAAGTCAAAAAAAAATATTTTTTTACAAAAAAGTTTGCAAAAATTTGAAAAAGTTTTTGACCCAATTTTTTGCAAAATTTTGAAAAACCACTATGCGCGTCAAATAGGCCCAAAACGACAAATACGTGCCAAATACGCGTTTTTCGAATTTTTGCGTTTTTGACATTTTTGACCATTTTCAAAAAAACCGGTTTTTGGCCATTTTGGCCCAAAAATGTGAATTTTGGGAAAATCGCAAAATGCCCGTTCTCGCTCGAAATTGAATCATTTTTAAAACGGATTTCGGCGTTTTCGATGAAATTAGGGACAAACAAATCCCGCACAACCATTTTTGGAACAAAAAAAATTTTCGCCGAAAAAGTCAAAAAAAAATATTTTTTTACAAAAAAGTTTGCAAAAATTTGAAAAAGTTTTTGACCCAATTTTTTGCAAAATTTTGAAAAACCACTATGCGCGTCAAATAGGCCCCAAAACGACAAATACGTGCCAAATACGCGTTTTTCGAATTTTTGCGTTTTTGACATTTTTGACCATTTTCAAAAAAACCGGTTTTTGGCCATTTTGGCCCAAAAATGTGAATTTTGGGAAAATCGCAAAATGCCCGTTCTCGCTCGAAATTGAATCATTTTTAAAACGGATTTCGGCGTTTTCGATGAAATTAGGGACAAACAAATCCCGCACAACCATTTTTGGAACAAAAAAAATTTTCGCCGAAAAAGTCAAAAAAAAATATTTTTTTACAAAAAAGTTTGCAAAAATTTGAAAAAGTTTTTGACCCAATTTTTTGCAAAATTTTGAAAAACCACTATGCGCGTCAAATAGGCCCCAAAACGACAAATACGTGCCAAATACGCGTTTTTCGAATTTTTGCGTTTTTGACATTTTTGACCATTTTCAAAAAAACCGGTTTTTGGCCATTTTGGCCCAAAAATGTGAATTTTGGGAAAATCGCAAAATGCCCGTTCTCGCTCGAAATTGAATCATTTTTAAAACGGATTTCGGCGTTTTCGATGTAAATTAGGGACAAACAAATCCCGCACAACCATTTTTGGAACAAAAAAAATTTTCGCCGAAAAAGTCAAAAAAAAATATTTTTTTACAAAAAAGTTTGCAAAAATTTGAAAAAGTTTTTGACCCAATTTTTTGCAAAATTTTGAAAAACCACTATGCGCGTCAAATAGGCCCAAAACGACAAATACGTGCCAAATACGCGTTTTTCGAATTTTTGCGTTTTTGACATTTTTGACCATTTTCAAAAAAACCGGTTTTTGGCCATTTTGGCCCAAAAATGTGAATTTTGGGAAAATCGCAAAATGCCCGTTCTCGCTCGAAATTGAATCATTTTTAAAACGGATTTCGGCGTTTTCGATGAAATTAGGGACAAACAAATCCCGCACAACCATTTTTGGAACAAAAAAAATTTTCGCCGAAAAAGTCAAAAAAAAATATTTTTTTACAAAAAAGTTTGCAAAAATTTGAAAAAGTTTTTGACCCAATTTTTTGCAAAATTTTGAAAAACCACTATGCGCGTCAAATAGGCCCAAAACGACAAATACGTGCCAAATACGCGTTTTTCGAATTTTTGCGTTTTTGACATTTTTGACCATTTTCAAAAAAACCGGTTTTTGGCCATTTTGGCCCAAAAATGTGAATTTTGGGAAAATCGCAAAATGCCCGTTCTCGCTCGAAATTGAATCATTTTTAAAACGGATTTCGGCGTTTTCGATGTAAATTAGGGACAAACAAATCCCGCACAACCATTTTTGGAACAAAAAAAATTTTCGCCGAAAAAGTCAAAAAAAAATATTTTTTTACAAAAAAGTTTGCAAAAATTTGAAAAAGTTTTTGACCCAATTTTTTGCAAAATTTTGAAAAACCACTATGCGCGTCAAATAGGCCCCAAAACGACAAATACGTGCCAAATACGCGTTTTTCGAATTTTTGCGTTTTTGACATTTTTGACCATTTTCAAAAAAACCGGTTTTTGGCCATTTTGGCCCAAAAATGTGAATTTTGGGAAAATCGCAAAATGCCCGTTCTCGCTCGAAATTGAATCATTTTTAAAACGGATTTCGGCGTTTTCGATGTAAATTAGGGACAAACAAATCCCGCACAACCATTTTTGGAACAAAAAAAATTTTCGCCGAAAAAGTCAAAAAAAAATATTTTTTTACAAAAAAGTTTGCAAAAATTTGAAAAAGTTTTTGACCCAATTTTTTGCAAAATTTTGAAAAACCACTATGCGCGTCAAATAGGCCCAAAACGACAAATACGTGCCAAATACGCGTTTTTCGAATTTTTGCGTTTTTGACATTTTTGACCATTTTCAAAAAAACCGGTTTTTGGCCATTTTGGCCCAAAAATGTGAATTTTGGGAAAATCGCAAAATGCCCGTTCTCGCTCGAAATTGAATCATTTTTAAAACGGATTTCGGCGTTTTCGATGAAATTAGGGACAAACAAATCCCGCACAACCATTTTTGGAACAAAAAAAATTTTCGCCGAAAAAGTCAAAAAAAAATATTTTTTTACAAAAAAGTTTGCAAAAATTTGAAAAAGTTTTTGACCCAATTTTTTGCAAAATTTTGAAAAACCACTATGCGCGTCAAATAGGCCCCAAAACGACAAATACGTGCCAAATACGCGTTTTTCGAATTTTTGCGTTTTTGACATTTTTGACCATTTTCAAAAAAACCGGTTTTTGGCCATTTTGGCCCAAAAATGTGAATTTTGGGAAAATCGCAAAATGCCCGTTCTCGCTCGAAATTGAATCATTTTTAAAACGGATTTCGGCGTTTTCGATGAAAATTAGGGACAAACAAATCCCGCACAACCATTTTTGGAACAAAAAAAATTTTCGCCGAAAAAGTCAAAAAAAAATATTTTTTTACAAAAAAGTTTGCAAAAATTTGAAAAAGTTTTTGACCCAATTTTTTGCAAAATTTTGAAAAACCACTATGCGCGTCAAATAGGCCCCAAAACGACAAATACGTGCCAAATACGCGTTTTTCGAATTTTTGCGTTTTTGACATTTTTGACCATTTTCAAAAAAACCGGTTTTTGGCCATTTTGGCCCAAAAATGTGAATTTTGGGAAAATCGCAAAATGCCCGTTCTCGCTCGAAATTGAATCATTTTTAAAACGGATTTCGGCGTTTTCGATGAAAATTAGGGACAAACAAATCCCGCACAACCATTTTTGGAACAAAAAAAATTTTCGCCGAAAAAGTCAAAAAAAAATATTTTTTTACAAAAAAGTTTGCAAAAATTTGAAAAAGTTTTTGACCCAATTTTTTGCAAAATTTTGAAAAACCACTATGCGCGTCAAATAGGCCCCAAAACGACAAATACGTGCCAAATACGCGTTTTTCGAATTTTTGCGTTTTTGACATTTTTGACCATTTTCAAAAAAACCGGTTTTTGGCCATTTTGGCCCAAAAATGTGAATTTTGGGAAAATCGCAAAATGCCCGTTCTCGCTCGAAATTGAATCATTTTTAAAACGGATTTCGGCGTTTTCGATGTAAATTAGGGACAAACAAATCCCGCACAACCATTTTTGGAACAAAAAAAATTTTCGCCGAAAAAGTCAAAAAAAAATATTTTTTTACAAAAAAGTTTGCAAAAATTTGAAAAAGTTTTTGACCCAATTTTTTGCAAAATTTTGAAAAACCACTATGCGCGTCAAATAGGCCCCAAAACGACAAATACGTGCCAAATACGCGTTTTTCGAATTTTTGCGTTTTTGACATTTTTGACCATTTTCAAAAAAACCGGTTTTTGGCCATTTTGGCCCAAAAATGTGAATTTTGGGAAAATCGCAAAATGCCCGTTCTCGCTCGAAATTGAATCATTTTTAAAACGGATTTCGGCGTTTTCGATGAAATTAGGGACAAACAAATCCCGCACAACCATTTTTGGAACAAAAAAAATTTTCGCCGAAAAAGTCAAAAAAAAATATTTTTTTACAAAAAAGTTTGCAAAAATTTGAAAAAGTTTTTGACCCAATTTTTTGCAAAATTTTGAAAAACCACTATGCGCGTCAAATAGGCCCAAAACGACAAATACGTGCCAAATACGCGTTTTTCGAATTTTTGCGTTTTTGACATTTTTGACCATTTTCAAAAAAACCGGTTTTTGGCCATTTTGGCCCAAAAATGTGAATTTTGGGAAAATCGCAAAATGCCCGTTCTCGCTCGAAATTGAATCATTTTTAAAACGGATTTCGGCGTTTTCGATGAAAATTAGGGACAAACAAATCCCGCACAACCATTTTTGGAACAAAAAAAATTTTCGCCGAAAAAGTCAAAAAAAAATATTTTTTTACAAAAAAGTTTGCAAAAATTTGAAAAAGTTTTTGACCCAATTTTTTGCAAAATTTTGAAAAACCACTATGCGCGTCAAATAGGCCCCAAAACGACAAATACGTGCCAAATACGCGTTTTTCGAATTTTTGCGTTTTTGACATTTTTGACCATTTTCAAAAAAACCGGTTTTTGGCCATTTTGGCCCAAAAATGTGAATTTTGGGAAAATCGCAAAATGCCCGTTCTCGCTCGAAATTGAATCATTTTTAAAACGGATTTCGGCGTTTTCGATGTAAATTAGGGACAAACAAATCCCGCACAACCATTTTTGGAACAAAAAAAATTTTCGCCGAAAAAGTCAAAAAAAAATATTTTTTTACAAAAAAGTTTGCAAAAATTTGAAAAAGTTTTTGACCCAATTTTTTGCAAAATTTTGAAAAACCACTATGCGCGTCAAATAGGCCCCAAAACGACAAATACGTGCCAAATACGCGTTTTTCGAATTTTTGCGTTTTTGACATTTTTGACCATTTTCAAAAAAACCGGTTTTTGGCCATTTTGGCCCAAAAATGTGAATTTTGGGAAAATCGCAAAATGCCCGTTCTCGCTCGAAATTGAATCATTTTTAAAACGGATTTCGGCGTTTTCGATGAAAATTAGGGACAAACAAATCCCGCACAACCATTTTTGGAACAAAAAAAATTTTCGCCGAAAAAGTCAAAAAAAAATATTTTTTTACAAAAAAGTTTGCAAAAATTTGAAAAAGTTTTTGACCCAATTTTTTGCAAAATTTTGAAAAACCACTATGCGCGTCAAATAGGCCCAAAACGACAAATACGTGCCAAATACGCGTTTTTCGAATTTTTGCGTTTTTGACATTTTTGACCATTTTCAAAAAAACCGGTTTTTGGCCATTTTGGCCCAAAAATGTGAATTTTGGGAAAATCGCAAAATGCCCGTTCTCGCTCGAAATTGAATCATTTTTAAAACGGATTTCGGCGTTTTCGATGAAATTAGGGACAAACAAATCCCGCACAACCATTTTTGGAACAAAAAAAATTTTCGCCGAAAAAGTCAAAAAAAAATATTTTTTTACAAAAAAGTTTGCAAAAATTTGAAAAAGTTTTTGACCCAATTTTTTGCAAAATTTTGAAAAACCACTATGCGCGTCAAATAGGCCCAAAACGACAAATACGTGCCAAATACGCGTTTTTCGAATTTTTGCGTTTTTGACATTTTTGACCATTTTCAAAAAAACCGGTTTTTGGCCATTTTGGCCCAAAAATGTGAATTTTGGGAAAATCGCAAAATGCCCGTTCTCGCTCGAAATTGAATCATTTTTAAAACGGATTTCGGCGTTTTCGATGAAAATTAGGGACAAACAAATCCCGCACAACCATTTTTGGAACAAAAAAAATTTTCGCCGAAAAAGTCAAAAAAAAATATTTTTTTACAAAAAAGTTTGCAAAAATTTGAAAAAGTTTTTGACCCAATTTTTTGCAAAATTTTGAAAAACCACTATGCGCGTCAAATAGGCCCAAAACGACAAATACGTGCCAAATACGCGTTTTTCGAATTTTTGCGTTTTTGACATTTTTGACCATTTTCAAAAAAACCGGTTTTTGGCCATTTTGGCCCAAAAATGTGAATTTTGGGAAAATCGCAAAATGCCCGTTCTCGCTCGAAATTGAATCATTTTTAAAACGGATTTCGGCGTTTTCGATGAAATTAGGGACAAACAAATCCCGCACAACCATTTTTGGAACAAAAAAAATTTTCGCCGAAAAAGTCAAAAAAAAATATTTTTTTACAAAAAAGTTTGCAAAAATTTGAAAAAGTTTTTGACCCAATTTTTTGCAAAATTTTGAAAAACCACTATGCGCGTCAAATAGGCCCAAAACGACAAATACGTGCCAAATACGCGTTTTTCGAATTTTTGCGTTTTTGACATTTTTGACCATTTTCAAAAAAACCGGTTTTTGGCCATTTTGGCCCAAAAATGTGAATTTTGGGAAAATCGCAAAATGCCCGTTCTCGCTCGAAATTGAATCATTTTTAAAACGGATTTCGGCGTTTTCGATGAAAATTAGGGACAAACAAATCCCGCACAACCATTTTTGGAACAAAAAAAATTTTCGCCGAAAAAGTCAAAAAAAAATATTTTTTTACAAAAAAGTTTGCAAAAATTTGAAAAAGTTTTTGACCCAATTTTTTGCAAAATTTTGAAAAACCACTATGCGCGTCAAATAGGCCCAAAACGACAAATACGTGCCAAATACGCGTTTTTCGAATTTTTGCGTTTTTGACATTTTTGACCATTTTCAAAAAAACCGGTTTTTGGCCATTTTGGCCCAAAAATGTGAATTTTGGGAAAATCGCAAAATGCCCGTTCTCGCTCGAAATTGAATCATTTTTAAAACGGATTTCGGCGTTTTCGATGAAAATTAGGGACAAACAAATCCCGCACAACCATTTTTGGAACAAAAAAAATTTTCGCCGAAAAAGTCAAAAAAAAATATTTTTTTACAAAAAAGTTTGCAAAAATTTGAAAAAGTTTTTGACCCAATTTTTTGCAAAATTTTGAAAAACCACTATGCGCGTCAAATAGGCCCAAAACGACAAATACGTGCCAAATACGCGTTTTTCGAATTTTTGCGTTTTTGACATTTTTGACCATTTTCAAAAAAACCGGTTTTTGGCCATTTTGGCCCAAAAATGTGAATTTTGGGAAAATCGCAAAATGCCCGTTCTCGCTCGAAATTGAATCATTTTTAAAACGGATTTCGGCGTTTTCGATGAAAATTAGGGACAAACAAATCCCGCACAACCATTTTTGGAACAAAAAAAATTTTCGCCGAAAAAGTCAAAAAAAAATATTTTTTTACAAAAAAGTTTGCAAAAATTTGAAAAAGTTTTTGACCCAATTTTTTGCAAAATTTTGAAAAACCACTATGCGCGTCAAATAGGCCCAAAACGACAAATACGTGCCAAATACGCGTTTTTCGAATTTTTGCGTTTTTGACATTTTTGACCATTTTCAAAAAAACCGGTTTTTGGCCATTTTGGCCCAAAAATGTGAATTTTGGGAAAATCGCAAAATGCCCGTTCTCGCTCGAAATTGAATCATTTTTAAAACGGATTTCGGCGTTTTCGATGAAATTAGGGACAAACAAATCCCGCACAACCATTTTTGGAACAAAAAAAATTTTCGCCGAAAAAGTCAAAAAAAAATATTTTTTTACAAAAAAGTTTGCAAAAATTTGAAAAAGTTTTTGACCCAATTTTTTGCAAAATTTTGAAAAACCACTATGCGCGTCAAATAGGCCCCAAAACGACAAATACGTGCCAAATACGCGTTTTTCGAATTTTTGCGTTTTTGACATTTTTGACCATTTTCAAAAAAACCGGTTTTTGGCCATTTTGGCCCAAAAATGTGAATTTTGGGAAAATCGCAAAATGCCCGTTCTCGCTCGAAATTGAATCATTTTTAAAACGGATTTCGGCGTTTTCGATGAAATTAGGGACAAACAAATCCCGCACAACCATTTTTGGAACAAAAAAAATTTTCGCCGAAAAAGTCAAAAAAAAATATTTTTTTACAAAAAAGTTTGCAAAAATTTGAAAAAGTTTTTGACCCAATTTTTTGCAAAATTTTGAAAAACCACTATGCGCGTCAAATAGGCCCAAAACGACAAATACGTGCCAAATACGCGTTTTTCGAATTTTTGCGTTTTTGACATTTTTGACCATTTTCAAAAAAACCGGTTTTTGGCCATTTTGGCCCAAAAATGTGAATTTTGGGAAAATCGCAAAATGCCCGTTCTCGCTCGAAATTGAATCATTTTTAAAACGGATTTCGGCGTTTTCGATGAAAATTAGGGACAAACAAATCCCGCACAACCATTTTTGGAACAAAAAAAATTTTCGCCGAAAAAGTCAAAAAAAAATATTTTTTTACAAAAAAGTTTGCAAAAATTTGAAAAAGTTTTTGACCCAATTTTTTGCAAAATTTTGAAAAACCACTATGCGCGTCAAATAGGCCCCAAAACGACAAATACGTGCCAAATACGCGTTTTTCGAATTTTTGCGTTTTTGACATTTTTGACCATTTTCAAAAAAACCGGTTTTTGGCCATTTTGGCCCAAAAATGTGAATTTTGGGAAAATCGCAAAATGCCCGTTCTCGCTCGAAATTGAATCATTTTTAAAACGGATTTCGGCGTTTTCGATGAAATTAGGGACAAACAAATCCCGCACAACCATTTTTGGAACAAAAAAAATTTTCGCCGAAAAAGTCAAAAAAAAATATTTTTTTACAAAAAAGTTTGCAAAAATTTGAAAAAGTTTTTGACCCAATTTTTTGCAAAATTTTGAAAAACCACTATGCGCGTCAAATAGGCCCAAAACGACAAATACGTGCCAAATACGCGTTTTTCGAATTTTTGCGTTTTTGACATTTTTGACCATTTTCAAAAAAACCGGTTTTTGGCCATTTTGGCCCAAAAATGTGAATTTTGGGAAAATCGCAAAATGCCCGTTCTCGCTCGAAATTGAATCATTTTTAAAACGGATTTCGGCGTTTTCGATGTAAATTAGGGACAAACAAATCCCGCACAACCATTTTTGGAACAAAAAAAATTTTCGCCGAAAAAGTCAAAAAAAAATATTTTTTTACAAAAAAGTTTGCAAAAATTTGAAAAAGTTTTTGACCCAATTTTTTGCAAAATTTTGAAAAACCACTATGCGCGTCAAATAGGCCCAAAACGACAAATACGTGCCAAATACGCGTTTTTCGAATTTTTGCGTTTTTGACATTTTTGACCATTTTCAAAAAAACCGGTTTTTGGCCATTTTGGCCCAAAAATGTGAATTTTGGGAAAATCGCAAAATGCCCGTTCTCGCTCGAAATTGAATCATTTTTAAAACGGATTTCGGCGTTTTCGATGAAATTAGGGACAAACAAATCCCGCACAACCATTTTTGGAACAAAAAAAATTTTCGCCGAAAAAGTCAAAAAAAAATATTTTTTTACAAAAAAGTTTGCAAAAATTTGAAAAAGTTTTTGACCCAATTTTTTGCAAAATTTTGAAAAACCACTATGCGCGTCAAATAGGCCCAAAACGACAAATACGTGCCAAATACGCGTTTTTCGAATTTTTGCGTTTTTGACATTTTTGACCATTTTCAAAAAAACCGGTTTTTGGCCATTTTGGCCCAAAAATGTGAATTTTGGGAAAATCGCAAAATGCCCGTTCTCGCTCGAAATTGAATCATTTTTAAAACGGATTTCGGCGTTTTCGATGAAATTAGGGACAAACAAATCCCGCACAACCATTTTTGGAACAAAAAAAATTTTCGCCGAAAAAGTCAAAAAAAAATATTTTTTTACAAAAAAGTTTGCAAAAATTTGAAAAAGTTTTTGACCCAATTTTTTGCAAAATTTTGAAAAACCACTATGCGCGTCAAATAGGCCCGAAAACGACAAATACGTGCCAAATACGCGTTTTTCGAATTTTTGCGTTTTTGACATTTTTGACCATTTTCAAAAAAACCGGTTTTTGGCCATTTTGGCCCAAAAATGTGAATTTTGGGAAAATCGCAAAATGCCCGTTCTCGCTCGAAATTGAATCATTTTTAAAACGGATTTCGGCGTTTTCGATGAAATTAGGGACAAACAAATCCCGCACAACCATTTTTGGAACAAAAAAAATTTTCGCCGAAAAAGTCAAAAAAAAATATTTTTTTACAAAAAAGTTTGCAAAAATTTGAAAAAGTTTTTGACCCAATTTTTTGCAAAATTTTGAAAAACCACTATGCGCGTCAAATAGGCCCCAAAACGACAAATACGTGCCAAATACGCGTTTTTCGAATTTTTGCGTTTTTGACATTTTTGACCATTTTCAAAAAAACCGGTTTTTGGCCATTTTGGCCCAAAAATGTGAATTTTGGGAAAATCGCAAAATGCCCGTTCTCGCTCGAAATTGAATCATTTTTAAAACGGATTTCGGCGTTTTCGATGAAATTAGGGACAAACAAATCCCGCACAACCATTTTTGGAACAAAAAAAATTTTCGCCGAAAAAGTCAAAAAAAAATATTTTTTTACAAAAAAGTTTGCAAAAATTTGAAAAAGTTTTTGACCCAATTTTTTGCAAAATTTTGAAAAACCACTATGCGCGTCAAATAGGCCCAAAACGACAAATACGTGCCAAATACGCGTTTTTCGAATTTTTGCGTTTTTGACATTTTTGACCATTTTCAAAAAAACCGGTTTTTGGCCATTTTGGCCCAAAAATGTGAATTTTGGGAAAATCGCAAAATGCCCGTTCTCGCTCGAAATTGAATCATTTTTAAAACGGATTTCGGCGTTTTCGATGTAAATTAGGGACAAACAAATCCCGCACAACCATTTTTGGAACAAAAAAAATTTTCGCCGAAAAAGTCAAAAAAAAATATTTTTTTACAAAAAAGTTTGCAAAAATTTGAAAAAGTTTTTGACCCAATTTTTTGCAAAATTTTGAAAAACCACTATGCGCGTCAAATAGGCCCAAAACGACAAATACGTGCCAAATACGCGTTTTTCGAATTTTTGCGTTTTTGACATTTTTGACCATTTTCAAAAAAACCGGTTTTTGGCCATTTTGGCCCAAAAATGTGAATTTTGGGAAAATCGCAAAATGCCCGTTCTCGCTCGAAATTGAATCATTTTTAAAACGGATTTCGGCGTTTTCGATGAAATTAGGGACAAACAAATCCCGCACAACCATTTTTGGAACAAAAAAAATTTTCGCCGAAAAAGTCAAAAAAAAATATTTTTTTACAAAAAAGTTTGCAAAAATTTGAAAAAGTTTTTGACCCAATTTTTTGCAAAATTTTGAAAAACCACTATGCGCGTCAAATAGGCCCCAAAACGACAAATACGTGCCAAATACGCGTTTTTCGAATTTTTGCGTTTTTGACATTTTTGACCATTTTCAAAAAAACCGGTTTTTGGCCATTTTGGCCCAAAAATGTGAATTTTGGGAAAATCGCAAAATGCCCGTTCTCGCTCGAAATTGAATCATTTTTAAAACGGATTTCGGCGTTTTCGATGTAAATTAGGGACAAACAAATCCCGCACAACCATTTTTGGAACAAAAAAAATTTTCGCCGAAAAAGTCAAAAAAAAATATTTTTTTACAAAAAAGTTTGCAAAAATTTGAAAAAGTTTTTGACCCAATTTTTTGCAAAATTTTGAAAAACCACTATGCGCGTCAAATAGGCCCCAAAACGACAAATACGTGCCAAATACGCGTTTTTCGAATTTTTGCGTTTTTGACATTTTTGACCATTTTCAAAAAAACCGGTTTTTGGCCATTTTGGCCCAAAAATGTGAATTTTGGGAAAATCGCAAAATGCCCGTTCTCGCTCGAAATTGAATCATTTTTAAAACGGATTTCGGCGTTTTCGATGTAAATTAGGGACAAACAAATCCCGCACAACCATTTTTGGAACAAAAAAAATTTTCGCCGAAAAAGTCAAAAAAAAATATTTTTTTACAAAAAAGTTTGCAAAAATTTGAAAAAGTTTTTGACCCAATTTTTTGCAAAATTTTGAAAAACCACTATGCGCGTCAAATAGGCCCCAAAACGACAAATACGTGCCAAATACGCGTTTTTCGAATTTTTGCGTTTTTGACATTTTTGACCATTTTCAAAAAAACCGGTTTTTGGCCATTTTGGCCCAAAAATGTGAATTTTGGGAAAATCGCAAAATGCCCGTTCTCGCTCGAAATTGAATCATTTTTAAAACGGATTTCGGCGTTTTCGATGTAAATTAGGGACAAACAAATCCCGCACAACCATTTTTGGAACAAAAAAAATTTTCGCCGAAAAAGTCAAAAAAAAATATTTTTTTACAAAAAAGTTTGCAAAAATTTGAAAAAGTTTTTGACCCAATTTTTTGCAAAATTTTGAAAAACCACTATGCGCGTCAAATAGGCCCAAAACGACAAATACGTGCCAAATACGCGTTTTTCGAATTTTTGCGTTTTTGACATTTTTGACCATTTTCAAAAAAACCGGTTTTTGGCCATTTTGGCCCAAAAATGTGAATTTTGGGAAAATCGCAAAATGCCCGTTCTCGCTCGAAATTGAATCATTTTTAAAACGGATTTCGGCGTTTTCGATGAAATTAGGGACAAACAAATCCCGCACAACCATTTTTGGAACAAAAAAAATTTTCGCCGAAAAAGTCAAAAAAAAATATTTTTTTACAAAAAAGTTTGCAAAAATTTGAAAAAGTTTTTGACCCAATTTTTTGCAAAATTTTGAAAAACCACTATGCGCGTCAAATAGGCCCAAAACGACAAATACGTGCCAAATACGCGTTTTTCGAATTTTTGCGTTTTTGACATTTTTGACCATTTTCAAAAAAACCGGTTTTTGGCCATTTTGGCCCAAAAATGTGAATTTTGGGAAAATCGCAAAATGCCCGTTCTCGCTCGAAATTGAATCATTTTTAAAACGGATTTCGGCGTTTTCGATGAAATTAGGGACAAACAAATCCCGCACAACCATTTTTGGAACAAAAAAAATTTTCGCCGAAAAAGTCAAAAAAAAATATTTTTTTACAAAAAAGTTTGCAAAAATTTGAAAAAGTTTTTGACCCAATTTTTTGCAAAATTTTGAAAAACCACTATGCGCGTCAAATAGGCCCCGAAAACGACAAATACGTGCCAAATACGCGTTTTTCGAATTTTTGCGTTTTTGACATTTTTGACCATTTTCAAAAAAACCGGTTTTTGGCCATTTTGGCCCAAAAATGTGAATTTTGGGAAAATCGCAAAATGCCCGTTCTCGCTCGAAATTGAATCATTTTTAAAACGGATTTCGGCGTTTTCGATGAAATTAGGGACAAACAAATCCCGCACAACCATTTTTGGAACAAAAAAAATTTTCGCCGAAAAAGTCAAAAAAAAATATTTTTTTACAAAAAAGTTTGCAAAAATTTGAAAAAGTTTTTGACCCAATTTTTTGCAAAATTTTGAAAAACCACTATGCGCGTCAAATAGGCCCAAAACGACAAATACGTGCCAAATACGCGTTTTTCGAATTTTTGCGTTTTTGACATTTTTGACCATTTTCAAAAAAACCGGTTTTTGGCCATTTTGGCCCAAAAATGTGAATTTTGGGAAAATCGCAAAATGCCCGTTCTCGCTCGAAATTGAATCATTTTTAAAACGGATTTCGGCGTTTTCGATGTAAATTAGGGACAAACAAATCCCGCACAACCATTTTTGGAACAAAAAAAATTTTCGCCGAAAAAGTCAAAAAAAAATATTTTTTTACAAAAAAGTTTGCAAAAATTTGAAAAAGTTTTTGACCCAATTTTTTGCAAAATTTTGAAAAACCACTATGCGCGTCAAATAGGCCCAAAACGACAAATACGTGCCAAATACGCGTTTTTCGAATTTTTGCGTTTTTGACATTTTTGACCATTTTCAAAAAAACCGGTTTTTGGCCATTTTGGCCCAAAAATGTGAATTTTGGGAAAATCGCAAAATGCCCGTTCTCGCTCGAAATTGAATCATTTTTAAAACGGATTTCGGCGTTTTCGATGTAAATTAGGGACAAACAAATCCCGCACAACCATTTTTGGAACAAAAAAAATTTTCGCCGAAAAAGTCAAAAAAAAATATTTTTTTACAAAAAAGTTTGCAAAAATTTGAAAAAGTTTTTGACCCAATTTTTTGCAAAATTTTGAAAAACCACTATGCGCGTCAAATAGGCCCAAAACGACAAATACGTGCCAAATACGCGTTTTTCGAATTTTTGCGTTTTTGACATTTTTGACCATTTTCAAAAAAACCGGTTTTTGGCCATTTTGGCCCAAAAATGTGAATTTTGGGAAAATCGCAAAATGCCCGTTCTCGCTCGAAATTGAATCATTTTTAAAACGGATTTCGGCGTTTTCGATGAAAATTAGGGACAAACAAATCCCGCACAACCATTTTTGGAACAAAAAAAATTTTCGCCGAAAAAGTCAAAAAAAAATATTTTTTTACAAAAAAGTTTGCAAAAATTTGAAAAAGTTTTTGACCCAATTTTTTGCAAAATTTTGAAAAACCACTATGCGCGTCAAATAGGCCCAAAACGACAAATACGTGCCAAATACGCGTTTTTCGAATTTTTGCGTTTTTGACATTTTTGACCATTTTCAAAAAAACCGGTTTTTGGCCATTTTGGCCCAAAAATGTGAATTTTGGGAAAATCGCAAAATGCCCGTTCTCGCTCGAAATTGAATCATTTTTAAAACGGATTTCGGCGTTTTCGATGAAAATTAGGGACAAACAAATCCCGCACAACCATTTTTGGAACAAAAAAAATTTTCGCCGAAAAAGTCAAAAAAAAATATTTTTTTACAAAAAAGTTTGCAAAAATTTGAAAAAGTTTTTGACCCAATTTTTTGCAAAATTTTGAAAAACCACTATGCGCGTCAAATAGGCCCCAAAACGACAAATACGTGCCAAATACGCGTTTTTCGAATTTTTGCGTTTTTGACATTTTTTTGAGTTTGGAATAAAATTTGGACGATTTTTTTTGTTGGAATTTTTTTTTTTTTTTTTTTTTTTCTATTTGGATGATTTGTGATCGATATTTACAATTTTGTTTGGGATGATGAAATGGCCTGATGTGATATGATATGTTTACTTATAACGCCAGTGAATTATTGGCTTTGGAAGATTTTAGTATGGAAAGTAATATTTCATCTCATATCTTTTTGTGGTGCTGTGTCATAGCTTGTAAGGAAAATGTTGTCATTGACTCCACTTGTTTTAGTGATGAGAATCAAGCTGAATGTTCGGACCCTTAATCTCTCTCCTTCACCTTTCACCATAGCATTTCGATAGTTATCTCTGTGCTGAGACGGAAAAGGCTGAGAAAAACTGAATTGGTTGCGATATTGAAGGTTATGATGGATGATATTTATCGTTTATGCCGATTTGAAATTTTTACTTTTATATATTAGTTTTTTTCCAGCAGAAAAAGTTGAATGTTAGCTAAACAAAATTTGTAGAGAATAAGTGAAACATTGTGGCACATTATCCTCTTTTCCGGAGATTATTATCGGGACTTGAATCGCCCGTGCGAGGATTTATTCTTGCTGCCTTAACTCATTCTAATTTTTTGCATTTCTTCCAATTTTCATATCCTAATTTCGAAAACCACTCATTGCGTGTATCTTTTCATTGAGCCTGAATTTTTTCTGTGAGAATTATTGGAAGAGTGAGGAAATAATTTTTGGAGCATGGAAAGTGTGTGGATTTGTTGATTCTGAGGCGGAGATCTCCTCCACTGTGGTGGCAGCAGCAATACATCAATCCCTTTTATTTTTTCGTGCAGTCGAAATCCTAGAATTCATTCTTCGCAGTCTGAAAGCATTCATTGCAAAAAATTTAATGACATACTGTTTCTTAGATGTCACTGAATGCGAGCCCGCCGAAACATTGGATCTGATCGAGGCGCTTTAGCTCTTATTATTCACCAACAACGGAAAATATTTTCATTCCAAATTGCAAAGAGGGAAGAGAGAGACCCACAGGTAGGAAGCCATCTCTCCAAGAATACGAGGTGAATGCTTTCAGTGAGATGGAAGATATTTTTCAGAGGAGAATTTGAATACTGTAAAGACGCGTCTCATGGATTTCTTGAATCGGAAATTTAAGGAATCTCTGTCTGTGTTTCGTCAAGGTCCATTTAGATTAGCAGAGGGTGCCGAGTGATGTCAGAAAAATGTGAGAGCCTTCCCCTAATGCGGCATCGATTGAGGAAAATATTCTCATTAAATTGCGGGCTATTAATGAAGGAAGAATCAACTCTCGATGAATTGAGACTTTAGCTTCATCGCGCCAAGATATCACCGGAGGCATCCCTGAGAGAAAATAAAATTCTAATTCTTTTTCTTGCAAGGAAGATTTCAATTTTTTTTTATTTTTAGTTCTTTGTATTTATTGTGAGGATTGGCGACCGAAGTATTCAACTTATAGTGGGGAAGATTAAGGGCACTGACGCTATGGTTAGGCGCTTATAACGAAGGCCAAATTATGTTACTTCCAGAAGGACTTGAATGGAGGAAGTAATATTCATCATGTGTCCTCTTGTGGAGATGTGTAATGACATGTGAAATGTTGACATTGACACACTCACATGTTCTTGTAGTGAGAATCAAATTCAATGCTCGAGCCTAAACCCCACTCCAACATCTCAATCGGTGATGGTGCCTGATTCTGAAAGGGACTGATGAAAAGCGGAATTTGTTGCGATAATGAAATTTGTGTTGGATGGAATTTATTGTTCTTCCGATTTAAATTTTTTATGTTTTCTCCTGAGCGAAAACTTGAACAGTAGTCACACTAAAATTTCTAAAAACAGTGAGACTTTCTGGACACAGAATCCTTTTCCCTGAGATTATTATCGGCACTTGAATTACCTGAGAGGAGGAATTTATTCTAGCTACCGTAACCGATTCTAATTTTGTCTGCTTGCCTTCTTCATCATCCCAAATTTTCGAAAACCACACTCATTGGCGTGTCAGCTTTTTCATTGAGCCATGAAATTTTTTCGGTGGAGAATCATTCGAAGGTGGCGAGGAAAAATATATTTTTGGAGTGTGATAAAGCGAGTGGAATTTGTTGGATTCTGAGGCGGAAGATCTCCTCCACTGTGGTGGCAGCAGCAATACATCAATCCCTTTTATTTTTTCGTGCAGTCGAAATCCTAGAATTCATTCTTCGCAGTCTGAAAGACATCCATTACAAAAAATTTAAGACATACTGTTTCTTAGATGTCACTGAATGCGAGCCCGCCGAAACATTGGATCTGATCGAGGCGCTTTAGCTCTTATTATTCACCAACAACGGAAAATATTTTCATTCCAAATTGCAAAGGGAAAGAGAGAGACCACAGGGAAAGTTCTCTCCAAGAATACGAGGTGAATGCTTCTCAGTGAGATGGAGGATATTTTTCAGAGGAGGATTTGAATACTGGAAAGACGCGTCTCATCGATTTCTTGAATCGGAAATTTAAGGAATCTCTGTCTGTGTTTCGTCAGGAGTCATTTAGGCAACCGAAGATTCCGAGTGGTGTCAGAAAAATGTGAGAAGCCTTCTTTAAAGGCGGCATCGCCTGAAAGAAAAATTCTCAGCTAGCAGACTATGAAGGAAGATGGATTCAGAACTTTGATAGCTAGCGATGTCATACTCGTCGCACCAAGATATCACCCATAAAAAATGCTTCCTTGAGATAAAATGAAAATTCTATATTCATTCATTCTTTTTAGGAATCATACAGTTTATGATTGTTGTGCACGTGGGTTGTGATTGTTTTTCAATGTGGAAAAAGTAGCATTGCTTTCGACCAATCGCGCTGTATTGAATTGTTTTCTCATTTCCTTGAAAGGGACAAATGTAACAGGAGGAAGACAACCTAATTGTTTTGCAGACGTACATTCCAGTTGAGTGTGTCCCGATAGTAATAAAAAATATTCCGTATTGCTTTTTTTAAATTACTAGTGTATTTAGTGTTGTCCGACATCTTAGTCAGAGAAGTATAATGAAGCAATTGCATACAATTCAGAGGAGAATGTGTATATCCTATTTCCTCATCAACGTTGAAATCCACTACACATCATTTCATTTGGACAAAATTCCACCCCTATATATATATTTTTTAGCTTATGATTCACGTGAGAAGAGTCAATGGAGAAACACACAATTTATTATCGTGCTAAGTGTGAGTGTTTTTTAACTGGGTAAAAAGTTACTTTTTTTTTTTTAGATGAGACCTTTTCTGATTGCTTTTAAGTATTCTTAAAGAACGGTTACAATAATCTTCAGGGTAATAAGCAACATACTTCATGTCCACACATGCACATAACAGTTTACATTATCCTGAAAGTAATAATAAAACATTACTGAATAGCGTTTTATTTCCATTACAGAGGGGAGTGAATGCGAGTTAGGATTTTATTCATACATGTTCCGTGGTACAGTAACGCGATCTTTTCGAATCAGAAAAAAACAGCACCTTAAAGTATACCCATAAAGTATTAAAGATCTCCACTTTGCTTCACTCGCTACTCGAAAATTAGAATTGTATTATTTGCTTACACGAATTTGTGTCGGGGAAGATACAATTAAGAACAATGTGATTGGTGGTAGTGTGGAGTTTTGAAAGTGGTTTGGTTAACTAACTGTGATTTCTTTTTTGAGAGAAGTGCGTTGGCTTGAAGTGCCTCTGATTCTCCTTCTGAGAGTCAAAGACAGCAACGAATGGACACAAAAATAATTTATGTCACTCATAAATTCCTGTTGAGGGCGTTCTGAAAATATTAATGAAGTAGCACTTCGTATTGTTTTAATTTTAAGTTTGTGTTGAGGACTGGGTGTTTAGTCGTCAAGTGAGAATGGTGAAAGTTGATCAAATTTCACCGGAGATGAAAACGAGAATTGTTTACTTTCCATACGAAGGTACAAAAACGCCTCACACTATTTCCCATGAATAGCTTTTCAACATTATAGGGACATTTCATTCAGCTAGAGCAACTCCTTTTTGGCAATGTTTAATGGATAAATATACATTTTATGACTGTCGGGTATGGGTATTTATGAATTTCCCAACGGGATAAAATAGGAGATTGTTTTCAAGGAGTATGTTGGTCCTGATATGCGTTCAATTCTCATTCATAGAGTTAACGGCAACACAATGAAGACAATCCAGATTGCTCATGCGTACACAGATCAAGTTTACCGGAACATCCAAATAAGAAAACATTATTATTACTACATATATAAATCTCTTCTACGGATTACTGTAAGAGAAAATTCTGGTGTTTGTATTTGTTAAGGGATGAAGAAAATATTCCAGCCTAAATCCTATCATGATTTGATAGTTCATGATGTTTTCATTTTGCGTGTTATGCAATTTCATTAGCAGAAATATGAGAATTATGATCGTCATTTTTTAAATTTTAAAAACGCCTTTTTAGGATGAGTTTTGAGTATTGTGTAGAGATAGGACCAAAATGTATGGCCTGATTTTACAGCGAGAAGCATCGTCTGGAGTCGGATTGCTTTGGAATTGCATTGATTTTATTTTATTTTATTTTTTAAAGAAGTTAGCTATCAGTGGTTAGGATAAGTGTTTCTCTTGAGTAAAGAGGTCTGATCAAACACCTGCATGCTTTGGTTACTTTTTCGTTGATCACACGAGACTAAAGCAGTTTATTATTCCTTTGTATTGGAGCATGAGGTACCATTGTTTCTAAGTATGGTAACAGAGTTTTAGGAAGTAACGAGGAACAACATGTTGGAGCAATGGGCAATTTAGCTTTTCTTGAAGAATTTAGGTGCCAGTAAAACCGACTCTTCAGGAGAATGATAGTTAAAAGGACCAATCGGAAGGGATGAGCCTAAGTAAAACAATATGTGACGAGGAAGGCTTAGTAATGAGATCGTACTTGTATTATAAATGCAAAGAGTACTTGTATCTTGACAAGATCAAATAACGGCATAGTAGGAGCGCTTTTGTTGCAATTGTTGGAAGTCCAACGCGCTTTAGTAAACAAAGGGTTTCACAAAGATGGAGAAGTTCAAAAAGTGCCAACAAATTTTTATAAATTCCTTAAAAGGTTTGTAGTCTAAGGCTCCCCTTCTCTTTTGTCTGGATATGTCTCTTTTTTTTTCCAGCATGAAAACAAACTCATGAGGGCTTCCCGCAAAAAATCCGAGGCTCTGCGGAACCTGACGGATGGATGAAACAAAAAACCACCCTTTCAGGATAATTTGTGCATCTTATTGATTAACTCTGTGAGACTGGAGACTACATGAATGGAGACTAACACCCTAAGGAATAAACTGGATATAAACTTTTAAACGAAATCAACTCCGGCTTCGATCGGGCAGGCTTGAAGCACTAGGTTCTGCTTTGATACATGGCGCCTGGTGAAAATGTTTGCCCTTTATTTTTTCAAGGTAGAGCCGAGGGGTAGCAGCACCAGTCGCCAGGGCTGTAAGACTCACCCAGCAAGCAGCTTTATTTCCTGAGTGGGAGCGATGCCTCTTGCAAAGAGAGTGGAGCCTGCGGGACTTCTAATCCTATTTACAGTACTGAATGTATTGGCAGCTCCAGATCCAGGACAAAACGCAAAATACTTTACCATCCTCTGCCGTATCTACAATGCGGCGGCCAGGTCTCCGGTGGCGTTGTACAAACCAACGGATCTGGACGCCGTCAGAGAGCAAATCGACGTAATTAACGCCTCCTTGAGCGACAACGCCTGGTTCACCGAAATTTCGAAGACCGAACAAGCAGACACGTTAAGTGAAGAATTCAAAAAGAAAAACACTGACTACGCAGCCCAATGGAAACGCTGGAAATGGGCAGTATCTCAAGTGACAGAAGGAGCAGGGTTTCAGCGAGTATCGCCCGTGGACACGTCCGTAAGGAAAGCCCAAAAAAGGCTAGAAAAGATCGCTGGGCAGGTTGACTTTCTTATCCGCGACATTGGCAAAAAAGAGAGAGAGGCAAAGCTAGGGGAGGTGAATCAGAGTTTCTACAAGGCAATTGGTGAACCAGGTGCAGAGACAACAATTAGTGGCGGCAGCAACAGGGCGAAGGCATGTGGACCACAGAGCCTAAACAGCGGAGGGTCCATGGCCGGCAAATCCTTGGTGGCAGATTTTCTATGCCTTTGTGCTCCATGTCAGGGCGGGAGCAGTGCGGCTACCGGGCAAGAATGCGTCGATGAAGGTGACAAACAAAGCAGCGAGGCGTGGGCGGGCACTTCCGGCGCTGAACCGGGTAACAACGATGCTTCTGGTGCAAAAACCTGGAACCGACTTCGTGAAGCCTGCGGTAAGTTTCCGCACCCGTCGGTAACCACCGTCCACTACTTGCAAACTGGAATTCAAGCCTTCTTGACCGAGGTGGCTGTGGGTATTACGGCAAATGGCAAAAACCACCCAGGATTAATAGGCAGCTTTACAGGAAACCCCAGCAGTGCGGGGTGTATTGGCCATCACAGCAGCAACGGGGAGTGTGTGTCTACTACCATCGAGGAACAGGAGACTGGCCGACGGCTATTTCGTGGCTCAACCACCTAAAAGTCGGCATGGAAATGCTGGAAAAAGTCGAAAACATCAGCATTTCCATCAGTCAGGATATCTCCCTCCTCAAAATGCTTCAAACACGCGCTGAAGAGATTTACGAAGAAGCTAAGGCAACCTCCGAGCTCGAAAAATATAGCTCTGAACACCCAACACAAAATGAAACCCCAAAAATAAATCCAACCGCCACAGCAGATAAATCGTCCACTCAGGAACTCACAACCTTCAACACCGCACCCATCCCACGCTTCATCCTGCCATGGACACTTCTTATCTAAAAGAAATCAATTCAATAAAGAGAAGAAAAAGAGAGAGAGAGAAATGAACATCCACCGCATGCTGTGCCTCCTACTGCCTGAACGTGTTAGGGTTAGGGTTAGGGTTAGGGTTAGGGTTAGGGGTTAGGGTTAGGGTTAGGGTTAGGGGGGTTAGGGGGTTAGGGTTAGGGTTAGGGTTAGGGTTAGGGTTAGGGTTAGGGTTAGGGTTAGGGGTTAGGGTTAGGGTTAGGGTTAGGGTTAGGGTTAGGGTTAGGGTTAGGGTTAGGGTTAGGGGTTAGGGTTAGGGTTAGGGGTTAGGGTTAGGGTTAGGGTTAGGGTTAGGGTTAGGGTTAGGGTTAGGGTTAGGGTTAGGGTTAGGGTTAGGGTTAGGGTTTAGGGTAGTTAGGGTTAGGGTTAGGGGTTAGGGTTAGGGTTAGGGTTAGGGGTTAGGGTTAGGGTTAGGGTTAGGGTTAGGGTTAGGGTTAGGGTTGGGTTAGGGTTAGGGTTAGGGGGTTAGGGGGGTTAGGGTTA
>NHOR01000108.1:0-10105 GCA_002287245.1 Trypanosoma congolense
AAAACCGGTTTTTTTGAAAATGGTCAAAAATGTCAAAAACGCAAAAATTCGAAAAACGCGTTGGCACGTATTTGTCGTTTTGGGGCCTATTTGACGCGCATAGTGGTTTTTCAAAATTTTGCAAAAAATTGGGTCAAAAACTTTTTCAAATTTTTGCAAACTTTTTTGTAAAAAATATTTTTTTTTTTGACTTTTTCGGCGAAAATTTTTTTTGTTCCAAAAATGGTTGTGCGGGATTTGTTTGTCCCTAATTTTCATCGAAACGCCGAAATCCGTTTTAAAAATGATTCAATTTCGAGCGAGAACGGGCATTTTGCGATTTTCCCAAAATTCACATTTTTGGGCCAAAATGGCCAAAAACCGGTTTTTTTGAAAATGGTCAAAAATGTCAAAAACGCAAAAATTCGAAAAAACGCGTATTTGGCACGTATTTGTCGTTTTCGGGCCTATTTGACGCGCATAGTGGTTTTTCAAAATTTTGCAAAAAATTGGGTCAAAAACTTTTTTCAAATTTTTGCAAATTTTTTGTAAAAAAATATTTTTTTTGACTTTTTCGGCGAAAATTTTTTTTGTTCAAAAATGGTTGTGCGGGATTTGTTTGTCCCTAATTTTCATCGAAAACGCCGAAATCCGTTTTAAAAATGATTCAATTTCGAGCGAGAACGGGCATTTTGCGATTTTCCCAAAATTCACATTTTTGGGCCAAAATGGCCAAAACCGGTTTTTTTGAAAATGGTCAAAATGTCAAAAACGCAAAATTCGAAAAACGCGTATTTGGCACGTATTTGTCGTTTTGGGGCCTATTTGACGCGCATAGTGGTTTTTCAAATTTTGCAAAAATTGGGTCAAAAACTTTTTCAAATTTTTGCAAACTTTTTTGTAAAAAAATATTTTTTTTTGACTTTTTCGGCGAAAATTTTTTTTGTTCCAAAAAATTTGTTTGTCCCTAATTTTCATCGAAAACGCCGAAATCCGTTTTAAAAATGATTCAATTTCGAGCGAGAACGCATTTTGCGATTTCCCAAAATACATTTTTGGGCCAAAATGGCCAAAAACCGGTTTTTTGAAAATGGTCAAAAATGTCAAAAACGCAAAAATTCGAAAAACGCGTATTTGGCACGTATTTGTCGTTTTGGGGCCTATTTGACGCGCATAGTGGTTTTTCAAATTTTGCAAAAAATTGGTCAAAACTTTTTCAAATTTTTGCAAACTTTTTTGTAAAAAAAATTTTTTTTGACTTTTTCGGCGAAAATTTTTTTGTTCCAAAAATGGTTGTGCGGGATTTGTTGTCCTAATTTACATCGAAAACCCGAAATCCGTTTTAAAAATGATTCAATTTCGAGCGGAACGGGCATTTTGCGATTTTCCCAAAATCACATTTTTGGGCCAAAATGGCCAAAAAACGGTTTTTTTGAAAATGGTCAAAAATGTCAAAAACGCAAAAATTCGAAAAACGCGTATTTGGCACGTATTTGTCGTTTTCGGGCCTATTTGACGCGCATAGTGGTTTTTCAAAATTTGCAAAAAATTTGGTCAAAAACTTTTTCAAATTTTTGCAAACTTTTTTGTAAAAAAATATTTTTTTTGACTTTTTCGGCGAAAATTTTTTTGTTCCAAAAATGGTTGCGGGATTTGTTTGTCCCTAATTTACATCGAAAACGCCGAAATCCGTTTTAAAAATGATTCAATTTCGAGAACGGGCATTTTGCGATTTTCCCAAAATTCACATTTTGGGCCAAAATGGCCAAAAACCGGTTTTTTTTGAAAATGGTAAAAATGTCAAAACGCAAAAAAAAAATATTTGGCACGTATTTGTCGTTTTGGGGCCTATTTGACGCGCATAGTGGTTTTTTCAAAATTTTGCAAAAAATTGGGTCAAAAACTTTTTCAAATTTTTGCAAACTTTTTTGTAAAAAAATATTTTTTTTACTTTTTCGGCGAAAATTTTTTTTGTTCCAAAAATGGTTGTGCGGGATTTGTTTGTCCCTAATTTTCATCGAAAACGCCGAAATCCGTTTTAAAAATGATTGAATTTCGAGCGAGAACGGGCATTTTGCGATTTTCCCAAAATTCACATTTTTGGGCCAAAATGGCCAAAACCGGTTTTTTTGAAAATGGTCAAAAATGTCAAAAACGCAAAAATTCGAAAAACGCGTATTTGGCACGTATTTGTCGTTTTGGGCCTATTTGACGCGCATAGTGGTTTTTCGAAAATTTGCAAAAAATTGGGTCAAAAACTTTTTCAAAATTTTGCAAACTTTTTTGTAAAAAAATATTTTTTTTGACTTTTTCGGCGAAAATTTTTTTTGTTCCAAAAACGGGATTTGTTTGTCCCTAATTTACATCGAAAACGCCGAAATCCGTTTTAAAAATGATTCAATTTCGAGCGAGAACGGGCATTTTGCGATTTTCCCAAAATTCACATTTTTGGGCCAAAATGGCCAAAAACCGGTTTTTTTGAAAATGGTCAAAAATGTCAAAAACGCAAAAATTCGAAAAACGCGTATTTGGCACGTATTTGTCGTTTTGGGGCCTATTTGACGCGCATAGTGGTTTTTCAAAATTTTGCAAAAAATTGGGTCAAAAACTTTTTCAAAATTTTGCAAATTTTTTTGTAAAAAAATATTTTTTTTTGACTTTTTCGGCGAAAATTTTTTTTGTTCCAAAAATGGTGTGCGGGATTTGTTTGTCCCTAATTTACATCGAAAACGCCGAAATCCGTTTTAAAAATGATTCAATTTCGAGCGAGAACGGGCATTTTGCGATTTTCCCAAAATTCACATTTTTGGGCCAAAATGGCCAAAAACCGGTTTTTTTGAAAATGGTCAAAAATGTCAAAAACGCAAAAATTCGAAAAACGCGTATTTGGCACGTATTTGTCGTTTTCGGGCCTATTTGACGCGCATAGTTTTTTCAAAATTTTGCAAAAAATTGGGTCAAAAACTTTTTCAAATTATTATTATTATTTTTTTTGTTGGATGTTTAATTTTCTCTCTTGTTGTGATGTGTCTTTGCAAATTTCCCATGTTTATTAGGAGCGGTTGTTGATTTCTTCCTGTACTTCGTTGGAGTGTTTATATCTTCTCACGTTGTGTCGCCTTTACTAAAGCAATGGAGCTATATCTCATCCAAAATTCTGCAGTAGAGAATGTAATATTTCTTTACGTTCTCTTGTTTGTGTCATGGCTTTTTAGCTGAAAGTCTTCATTGATATCATCACGTGATTCTGCTAATAGGAATCGAAGGAATGCTGGAATCCTAACCTTGACTCGTTCGTCCCAACATCTCGATAGGTGAAGATATCAGTGTAGGAAAGAATTCTGATAGAGTGGCGGTTTTGTTGTGTGGATGAAATTGTTGTCTATTCAAATTTGAAATTTTTCTACCTTTTTTGACAGCAGCAAGAGTTGTACGTTAGTGACAACAAATTTTCGAAAAACAGTGAGACATTGTGGAGGCAGCATCCTTCTCCTCGGATATTTTGATCAAGGTTTGCGTTAACCGGAAAGAATGAGTTCATTCTAGCTACTTGAACCCATTTAATTTTTTGTCTGTTTGCTGATTCTCCGGAAGCCATACTGATTGGTTTATCAGCTTTTTCATTGAGCCTGCCGTCTTTACCGGTGAGAGAAATATTTGAAGGGTTTGAGGGAAATAAAATTCGTTGAGAGTGGTACGGCGCAGGGCTGGACGTTGATTTGAGGCGACTGATTTCTTCTACTGTGGTGAGAGCAGCAATATCATCAACCTCTTTTATTTTTCGTGTAGTCGAAATCCTAGAATTCATTCTTCGCAGTCTGAAAGGCATTCATTGCAAAAATTTAATGACATACTGTTCTTAGATGTCACTGAATGCGAGCCCGCCGAAGCATTGGATCTGATCGAGGCGCTTTAGCTCTTATTATCACCAACAACGGAAAATATTTTCATTCCAATTGCTAAGAGGGAAGAGAGAACAACACCAGATAAAAATCCCTCCAAGAATGCGAGGTGAATGCTTCTCAGTGAGATGGAGGATATTTTTCAGAGGAGAATTTGAATGCTGTGAAGACGCGTCTCATCGATTTCTTGAATCAGAAATTTTAAGGAATATCTGTCTGTGTTTCATCAAGGGCAATTTAGATTAGCAGAGGGTGCCGAGTGATGTCAGAAATATATGAGAGCCTTCCCCTAATGCGGCATTGATTGAGGAAAATATTCTCATTAAATTGCGGGCTATTAAAGAAGGAAGGATCAAACTCTTGATGACTGAGGACTTTAGCTTCATCGCGCCAAGATATCACCAGAGGCATCCATGAGGAAAATTATAAATTCTAATTCTTTTTCTGCAAGGAAGATTTCAATTTTTTTATTTTTTATTTTTTAGTTCTTTGCTTTTATTGTGAGAATTGGCGACCGAAGTATTCAACTTATAGTGGAGAAGATTAAGGGCACGACGCTATGGTTAGGCGCTTATAACGAAGGCCAAATTATGTTACTCCAGAAGGGCTTGAATGGAGAAAGTAATATTTCATCATGTGTCCACTTGTGGAGATGTGTAATGACATGTGAAATGTTGACATTGACACACTCACATGCTTCTTGTAGTGAGAATCAAATTTCAATACTCGAGCCCTAAACCCCACTCCAACATCTCAATGGGTGATGGTGTTCTGATTCTGAAAGGGACTGATGAAAAGCGGAATTTGTTGCGATAATGAAATTTGTGTTAGATGGAATTTATTGTTCTTTCCGATTTAAATTTTTTATGTTTCTCCTGAGCGAAAACTTGAACAGTAGTCACACTAAAATTTCTAAAAATAGCGAGACTTTCTGGACACAGAATCCTTCTCCCCGGAGATTATTATCGGCACTTGAATTACCTGAGAGGAGGAATTTATTCTAGCTACTGTAACTCATTCTAATTTTTGTCTGCTTGGCGGTTCTTCATCATCCCAAATTTTTGAAAACCACACTTATTGGCGTGTATGCTTTTTCATTGAGCCATGAAATTTTTTCGGTGAGAGAATCATTTGAAGGTGGCGAGGAAAAATATATTTTTGGAGTGTGATAAAGCGTGGTGGAAATTTGTTGGATTCTGAGGCGGAAGATCTCCTCCTACTGTGCTGGCAGCAGTGATAATACCAACCCCTTTTATTTTTTCGTGCAGTCGAAATCCTAGAATTCATTCTTCGCTGTCTAAAAGACATTCATTGCAAAAAATTTAATGACATACTGTTTCTTAGATGTCACTGAATGCGAGCCCGCCGAAGCATTGGATCTGATTGAGGCGCTTTAGCTCTTATTATTCACCAACAACGGAAAATATTTTCATTCCAAATTGCTAAGAGGGAAGAGAGAGACCCACAGGTAGAGAAGCCAGCTCTCCAAGAATACAAGGTGAATACTTCTCAGTGAGATGGAGGATATTTTTCGGAGGAGAATTTGAATACTGTAAAGACGCGTCTCATCGATTTCTTTAATCGGAAATTTTAAGGAATCTCTGTTGGTGTTTCGTCAAGGGCCATTTAGATCAACGAGGATTCCGAGTGATGTCGAAACAATGTGGGAAATTTCTTCCAAAACTGCGTCACCTGAAAAAATATTCTCAGCTTGTTGATTATGAAGGAGGAGGTAATCAGAAATCTCGATCACTCGCGATATTAGCCTCATTGTGCAAGATATCACCCATAAATACATCCTTGAGAAAAAATGAAAATTCTAAATTCGTTTTTTTTAGGAATCGTACAGCTTACGATTGTTGTGTATGTGGCTGTGTGATTTTTCTTCAGCTGGTTAACAAGTAACATTGCTTCAGACCAATCGTATTGTATTCAGTTATCTTCTCTCTTTTAAATAGCCAAATATGACATGAGGAAGACAACCTAATTGGTTTATAGACGTGCATTCGAGTTGAGTGTATTCTGAAAGTATTAATATACGACACTCCGTATTGCTTTATTTTTATTACAGATGTGAGTATGTACAATGAGTGTTTCAGGCTTTCAGTCGACACTTTATAATTGATTCTTCAAGTAAGTGCCTGGGAGAATGATATAGTTACAAAATCTTCTGAATGTACAAGACCAATCACTGTACATTCGTTTGCAGAATCAGTTGCAACTTCGCGATTATTTTTCACTTAGTTGCTAGAATTTGTATCTGTGAAGATTCATTAACCAATCATATAACTAATAATTGTGGTTTCGAGGATTGGAATGCCATTTCTGTAATGATATATTATGGGAGAATGGAACAGATAAATAAGTATTAATCATTAAAGTGTTTATGAGATTTTTTTCTTTTTGTTTTTTAGGAAAAGGAAAAGAGGAAAAAAGTTGCTGAAAATTTTGAGAAGCGCTTGCGTGAATTGCTTTTGACTCATTGAGGGAATGTCGGAGCTATCACGAGAAAACTAACTCAATTCAATCATACCCACACACATTTTTCAGTTGAGTGTATACTGAAAAGAATAATAAAAAGCACTCTGTATTGTTTTATTTTCATTACAGATGCTTGTGTGTAATTAAGAATTTTAGCCTTCCAAGTGTCATGGCACAATAGCATTAGAGTTAAGTAGAATAAGTTACTCTCCTGTTTGTTCACAAAATATGAAGCACCGCTCACCCCTTAACTTACACATGAAATTTTCCTAATAATTATTTATTATTTAGTTATTATAATCTTTCACCATGTAGATTCATTGCCTAGTCATGTTACTTATGATTGCAGATATTGGATACTGTAGATTTTTTTATAACACAGTAGCGGGAATATGGGAAGCGATGTTACTACCATTGGAATTTTGTTCGATTTAGAAGTTTTATTAAGAATGTTTCCCACGACAATGAGAAGTCATATGGAAGCACTTCCATGGCCAACAAATACTTTACGAATATGGGCGTATTTCATTATTAGTTATTGAAGCAAAGAATTTAAACCTAAATTGTTTAATGTGAAGATTTTTCTCTTGGGTTAGGATGATGTATATTCGACAACTGTATTTTTTTTTTTTTTGGTGTGGAGTACTAAGGGGAATATTGTGATATATAGTTAGACATTCTAATGAGCTAATTTCAACAATTATTTTTCGCGTTTTTTTGACATTCATAGACTATTTCAGAGTATCTAATGTGTTTACATAGAAATAACTTTGAAACCATTATCTAATTATCTATTTATATTTTCATGGGAAACCTGTTGCAGTTTGATCACCCTAACTTTAGCATTCAGTTGTTTAAATGATACTTAAATAATATATGAAATTAAAAGCAAATGACTGACTAACGCGCATCAAAATATTGGCAATAGCTAGCAATCAATTATTGTGTTATAAAGGAGAGCTTTGCTGTGCAAAGTATACTGGTTTTGCGCAAAGAATTCTAGCACAAAAATTTCTATAATGATGACTTGTAAAAAGGAATTTTGAACCATATGAATACCCTTTGGTATATTTTTTTTTCAAAATATAAAATGCATTATTTCATTGTTTAGATATTTTTGTCTCCTATGGATTTATTGGACAATTTTATTTCGCCCTAGTTGAGCTTCATTGGATAATAAAGAAGATTTAAAGATCGCACTTGTGTTCATTTTCCTTTTTTCTTTCTTTCTTTTTTAAAGATAGGATTAGTAAAATATCGGGCAAGTCAACAAGTTTATTCAATAAATCAAAAATATTCTTTGCACATTAGTATGTAATAGAAGGGGAGAGTTTATAAGGAAAATTAAGCATTCCGTTTTGTTTTTCTTGCGAAGTGAAGAACTTCAACCTGGATCAATTTTAAATACCAAGGGAAAAATCTATTTGCGTAAGTTATTTTTAAGACAGTACACATATAATAATAAAGATAACCAATATTATACAACATGTATCCGGTTCAAATTTTTACAACAAATGAGGTTATACATTTCATTGTTACCGATTTGAATGCGTTTATATATATATATATATATGAAATCAGAGGAGAGTAAAGGAATGTTTAGTGAATTTAGTGATACTACATCTCCAATTCGCGCGCATTAAGAATATTTGAAGTTTATATCGGCATTCTCAAATGTCTAGAAAGGTATTACCAAAACAACAACAACGAACATGTAAATTTATCTTGAGATTATTGCAAATTCCTAGAGTTGTGTTGAAGAAACAAATTCGCCAAAGTTTAAAATTTGTTTCCTACGGTAGACTGTGGCTGAATCAATGTACTTTTATCACTTCAGGATTCCTGCGTCGCCTAAAACTTTGGATAAGCCTTGTGAAATGTTTCTACGTGTGGAAAACTTCAGTCAAACTAGGACCAATAGGTTTTTTGCTCTCTTTGGCAGGATTGTGGCAAACTGCCAGTGGCGTGCAAGTGTGTTTTCTTCAGGCACTCCAATACGTGTTACTCTGAGGTCAAGGTATAAACGATTTCCACTGATAGCGAGATATTAGGTACCCTCGGAATAAAATTAGCAGAAAATACTCAACCACATTATTGCCGTGAGATAAGCTTGCTTTCCGGAGTCGTGAACATTTTCTTCTTTCCTGAAATCAAAACTAGATCTTTGTGGGCCAGAAGTCTGACGGATTCCGTCCGTGACAAAGACTTCTTGCGAGAGATAACATTATCCTTGCCTTTCAGTATTTTCAACATATAAAAATTACCTCTTTAATTTAATTAGAAGATTCTAGCGATTGACACGAGCTATGGGGAAATTTAGGGTAAGAAATCTTACCGACAGGGTTTTCCTGATAGCCTCAGTAATTGCTACAATACTACATCATTCGCTTTTTCAGGGAGGCATGGCTGAGCAAGGGGAAAATGTTCCCGCCTTCAATGCCCTATGTAGGCTATACACGTTAGCGGATGCGGGCCGGAAGACAATCGATCAGGACTACCTGAAAACGAAGGCAAGGTGGAACCGAGCAAAGGAAGTCAAAGAAAGATTGCAAAAGATAGCACTTGCTCTGAACGATACAGCAGGAGGCGAAATCACCCTGGAGGACGGCTCAAAGATTAACGCCATGCAACTTGACAAGTACAAGAAGAGGGCGGGGCGGCAGATTGCACATTTGCGACGCCGTCTCGAGAGCATCGAGGCGAATGTCGGGGAGAGTAAAACCTCAGCAGAAAGTAAACTCAGCTCAGCGAAGAAGGAGGCGTCTAAAGCGATCTTAGGAGTTAAGCCGCCCGAGGGGAGCGACGCAGACTTTACACCGACGACCGGCGACTATGCTAGCGGCGGAATACACGGGCAACCAAATGTGCTATTGGAGCGACTCCCTGCCCAGCGGCAACGACGACGGCGGGGTGCTCCATTCCCGGGGACTTAATTTGCTTGTGTGCGACGGCCCAATCAACGGCTATCAACATGCTTGTGGAGTCAATCTGAACATAATCAATGGAACAGCGGGACCAGCTTTGCCGGAGTGGCCACCGTTTGGGGGATCTGAAGCAGCACTGTACGAAGCTAGACTTCAAAACCGAATTTACGCAAGAAGGAATCCGCGCTGCCCTGGATGATTTTTTGCACAACTGGGACAAGGGAAATTGGACACGGCTAGCAGCAACGAGCAAAAGGCGCATTGGGTTTTAGGTGTAAGAAAGGGGGCCTAACTTGCGATGGGGCGTCCAATTCAGACGGGATTTGCGTAAGCTATGCGGCCAAGTCGGGTGCTCAACCAAAAAATGCCCCATGGGAAAAATCGAATGGCTGGAAAGCCTGAAAACGGCCAGGGAGAACCTGATAGACATCGATCAAATTGCCCGAAGTGTAAATGCGAGTGCCCAATTGGCAGATTTCATCCTTCTCAACGCCGAAAACATTTTAATTGAAGCAAACGCGTCGGAAAGCATCGAGGGTATTAAAGATGATAAACGAGACAGCACTAACGTCCAAGGCTCTGGAGGAAGCTTGCAAATGGCCCAATCGGCTACCTCGCATAATTCACAAACACCTGAATCAAGTTCAGAAAGAAAGCAAATAATAGCATTCACTATTGTTTTTCTTTTATAAGCGATCACAGAATTATATGTGAGAGGAATCTAACGAAGACAAGATGATTTTGATTCTGGTATCCTTTTCTTCTGGGCCGACTGGCACCTTTTCCCCTGTTTTTCTCCTTTTCTTAGGGTTAGGGTTA
>NHOR01000513.1:0-13327 GCA_002287245.1 Trypanosoma congolense
TTCACACGAGTTTTGTTTCACCACGAATTTTATTTCACATGAGTTTATTTCCCATGAGTTTTTCACACGAGTTTTGTCACACGAATTTTATTTCACACGAATTTTATTTCACACGAATTTTATTTCACACGAATTTTATTCACACGAGTTTTATTTCACACGAGTTTTGTTCACACGAATTTTATTTCACACGAATTTTATTTCACACGAATTTTATTTCACACGAGTTTTATTTTTCATGAGAGTATTATGAGAACTCTAATCCTCGGTAGGAAGGAATTCATTCTAGCTACTTGAACACATTCTAATTCTTTACGTGTTTGTCAATTGTTGTAAGTTTACACCGCTGGCGTATATGCTCTCCCATGTAACCTTCCACTTTTTTATGAGAGAATTATTCGGGAGAGTTGAGTGGAACTTAAATTCATGAATCTTGTTACGGCCGCGTGAGTGGCAATTTGGATTCTGATGTGATGGAAGATTTCTTTCCACTGTGGTGGCAGCAGCAATAGCACCAATCCCTTTTATTTTTTCGTGCAGTCGAAATCCTAGAATTCATTCTTCGCAGTCTGAAAGGCATCCATTACAAAAAGTTTGATGTTATCCTGTTTCTTAGATGTCACTGAATGCGAGCCCGCCGAAACACTGGATCTGATCGAGGCGCTTTAGCTCTCATTATTCACCAACAACGGAAAATATTTTCATTCCAAAATGCAAAGGGGGAAGGGAGAGACCCACAGGTAGAGAAGTCATCTCTCCAAGAATACGAGGTGAATGCTTTTCAGTGCGATGAAAGAAAATTTTTAGAGGAGAATTTGAATACTGGAAAGACGTGTCTCATGGATTTCTTGAATCAGAAATTTTAAAGAATCTTTTTCAGTGTTTCGTCAAGGTCCATTAGGTTAATTGAAAATTCCGAATGTTTTTAGAAAAATGCGAGAATTCTTTGTTAAATGCGGCACCGCCTCAAAGAATATATCTTCAGCATTCATACCATGAAGGAAGAGGGACATCAGGGCTCTAGGTAACTGGTGATGTCATGCTCATCGCGCCAAGATATCACCAGAGTCATCCTTGAGAGAAAATGAAAATTCTGAATTCTTTTTTTAGCAAGATTAAATGAATGATAATGAACATTGCGCTGGTGGCGCCTTTGGGACTGGTAGTGTGTGAGGGCTTATGCTTCGTGCATCCCAGCGGGAAAGAGTTCAATTTCTTTTGCAGGATATTCAAAAAAGCGAATGACATGATGTACTGCTTGAAATACTTTTATGACGAGGACAAGGATAAAGAAGTTGTGAGAGAAATGGAGGTTCTTTTAACCCTGCCGCGGACAACATAAAGGACTTACGAGAGACATTATGGGGAGTGAAAGATTTTCTCAAGGAGGATTCGCCCCCCCACGCGGCCAGAGAACTGGAAAAAAAACGCACAACGAAATTGGAAGGTTGATTAAGAAGGAAGAGAAGATGATTGAGAAGCGGAAGATAGCTTTAGAGGTCAACCAGAAAGTGGAGGAAGCGGAACTGTCTCTGCTGCGGGGTTTGCACGTGGAGAAGGTCACTGAGGTGCTGAAGCAGGATAGAAAATTTTCTGATATCCTCAGCAATAATGAGAGTATTTTTAATGACGATAAAAACGTGAGTGCAATTTGTGTGAGCGGAGAAAAATAAACCGGCAAAACTCTTTTCAACGATATTTTCTTTTTTGGGGAAGGTACTGGCTGGTGTGAACCGCCCTGTCACGGGAAACTCAGGCCACCTAAGAAGATTGTTTGCCTCGACAAAGACTGCTGCAAGACTGGTGATTGCTGCGACGGTAAAAATGGCAATTGCTTCCATAACAATAACAATGATTGCTGCAAATACGGCGTCTGGAATCAAATGAATTACAATAACGAAGAAGACGGTGCTCTTTTTCCTACCCAGTCCTTCGATAAGATCGAAAAGTTTTTTCGGGAATTATTGGACGAAAAAAAAAACTAACAAAACAACTCTCCGTTTTGATGAACGAGTATGTGAGGACGGTTGGGAAGGGAGCTGCGAAGAATGAGGACGAAAAGATTTTCGGACGCAGTGGGAAAAGTACGAATCGATGTGAGGTTAAAGAGTATGATGGGAGTGGGGATGAAACTCCAAGTCCAGACCATACAGAGAGGAAGACGAAAGCATCTGCAGTGATTGCAGCGCGAGGCTCTCAAAAATGGAATAACTTATGACATCCCTTGGGACAACAAGTTTCGAGAAGCTTTCGAAAAAATACAGATAGCGAAAAATATCGAACAACATATTCTCAAAAATCAAGCAGAACTGTTCCTCCTGAAAAGCCAAGCGTGAGGCGCGTACGATCGCGACAAGGAAGATGAAGAGTCCGACCTCAACGACATGAATGTGAGTAATATTTTTGATGCAAAAATGGTTGTGCGGGATTTGTTTGTCCCTAATTTTCATCGAAAACGCCGAAATCCGTTTTAAAAATGATTGAATTTCGAGGGAGAACGGGCATTTTGCGATTTTCCCAAAATTCACATTTTTGGGCCAAAATGGCCAAAAACCGGTTTTTTTGAAAATGGTCGAAAATGTCAAAAACGCAAAAATTCGAAAAACGCGTATTTGGCACGTATTTGTCGTTTTGGGGCCTATTTGACGCGCATAGTGGTTTTTCAAAAATTTGCAAAAAATTGGGTCAAAAAGTACATTTTTCGTTTTGGTGTTGTTATATAGCTTTTTATTGTTTTGTAAATTGTATTGTTATATAGCTTTTTATTGTTTTGTAAATTATGTTGTTATATAGGTTTCTTCGTCTTTTATTTAATTTTTGATTTTGATTGTTATATAGAATCGGTATTTTTATCACTTTTCTCTTGTTATATATTTTTATAATAATGGGTATTTTTGTTTGTTTATTATGGTTTTTCTTCTGGTGTTTTTATTGAGTATTTTTATTGTTTATTAGTTTTTATCAATAGCTTATTTTGTTCTGTTATATAATTATTTATTGGTTTTATTTTTGTGTAGGTAATGTTCGTGTTAATTGTGGCAAATATATCTTATAGTTTTGTGCTTTAGATGAGAGTTATATTTGTGGCATTTTGTTATTATTGCCACCTGTATTTAGTTTATTATTATCATTGTGTTAATTGTCACTTGTTTTGATTTTACTTGGAAGCTTGGAAGAATGTAGAATTTAGGTATTGTATGATATGTATTAGAGGTGTGTTCTGTATTGGGATAATTTTTTTAGGGATGAACGTATAACTATCTTTGATTGTAGGTATATTAGAAGGAATTTTCTCTTTCCTTATTTTTACATTTCACAATTTATTAGTTATGCTCAAAGAAAGTAATAGTGACGAAGTATATGATAGCAAAGAAGATAAAGTGTGTTATAGCTTAGTGAATTTTGCTGCACTTTGCATCACATTATCAAACTACAATGATGAAAATAACAAACGGACTTGAACATATGAATGTAATGGACATTGAGGATAATGTAAATGAGGAAATACTTATGCGGATTTTCTTCATTGAGTTTTTTGAACAGTGTAAATTAAAAATAATTTTAATATAAAGGCGAAAATTTAGTAATTTTTGGCCTATGCCTTTTAAGAACAGTTTTGTATATTGTAAAAGGGAATCATGTCGGGATGAAGCCGAAGTGGTGAGTGAATGCTTTTTAGGTTTATTGTGCGGTAGAAACAAAATGTTAAGATGAAGAAAAAAACGTATAGTCATTAATTTTTTTGATGAATACCAAAAGAGTATCTCATTTATTTCTGAGCATGAGTGTTATTTTTTCAGTGGTATGAGAAGCAGGTATTTTTTTTGCATATAAGGTGCGTTCTTTTGATTTTCTTTCAGGTATTCTTTGTAGGGAAATTTAAAGTAAGAAGAAATAGAGGAAAGTAATTTACGATACCACACATGTCGTATTTTTGTCGTGGAAAATAATATTTAATAAATCTTATTGTTCATTGTATGAATGATTTGCTGAGGGATGTTAGCTAGCCATTTAGAACGCTTCAGTCGCGTATGGATCAGAGATGGGTAGGTAAAAAACGCAGTCCATTTTATTCTAAAGTGAAGATACACTCACGTCATTCCGAACAAACTCATTTCACACTTACGATTATGTCCCTTATTAGTTATCGTAATTTACATCTGTGTAGATTAGTTAACGAATCGTACGAAATATGATTGTGAGTTGTGAGAGTTTTACAAATAGGAACTTTTGCTCGCGTGCAAACGACCAGTTACTTTTTGATTCATATGTTCAAATTTCAACACTTATTGCATAAACTAAAGCCTTTAGCAGTAATTATATTTTCATATTATTCCCATTGATCACACATTTCGATATTAAAGGTTTCTTGTATAGTTTTGAAATTTTGAGTAGTAAAAAATATCAACGCAAAGATGAACACCGAACACATGCTCGTGGAAGTTTGGGGAATCCAAACGACCTGGACTTTGGATACCAAGGTTAGAAGGATCCTCCGTGAAAACTTCCACGACCTGCGGGGTGTTGGTGCTTTTGATTTCTTCGTTAGGTATTATAATGACTCATTCGGACTAAACCCGGATTGCTTTGTTAGCCTCGAGGACTTCCTCTATAGGCCTAGAGACTATCTCCAAAGTGAAGCGCATCATGGAAGGATAATGAATTCCTTCCACGCAAATGCTTCTTCACTGAGGGATGATCTTCTGGAAAGCGCCCGGGTCATGCGCCAGCAGGGGATTTTGACCCTTGGAGACTGGGCATGTAGACCATATGAGGTCTGCATCGATAACATATCGAGAGATATGTTATCCGTGCATTTTTAATTGTAATAAAAAATAAGCATTATAATGAAAGTTTAAAGTTTAAATGGATAACACACTATTTCTTCCTGCAGAAATTGCTGGAAGATTTAGTTGACACCATGCGCTTTACGCACATGGTGTCGCAACTTATGCACCTACCGCGGAGGGGTGCGTCAAGTAGGCGCGGGAGCGCTTTAAAAAGGGTAGGAAAAATTGTGAAGTTCAACACGCTCTCGATGGTCTCCTGCAGCGCCACAGGATTGAATAAGAGAAACATTGACTTCAGGACGCTCTACGTTTCTAAATCATTTTTCCCGCTCGTGGATGCCTTCTTCTTTGTAAAGGAGCAGATGAGGAAGCACACTATCGTACTACTTAAGATTGTGACGGATTTAACACAGCGTCCAAACTGTGTGAACGCGCTAACACTCAAAGCGTTTTGGGAGAGAATGGACAATGAGTTTTTGGGATGGGAGTATGTAGTCCCCAACGTGCACTGCGAAATTATTTATATTCACAGTTCCCCTGACACTTTATTATCACAGAGAGTAGAAATAGAATATCCACAGGGTTTGACAACTGGCATTCTTCAGGAAAACATCATCACGTTCTTTGATAACATTTACCAGTATCAAGTGCTGCTCAAGCCCGATAGAATTGCTGATGACTCTGGTGAGAATATGTCATTCCCTTTTTGTGTAGAATCTTTACTTTATGGTTTATCGTCTTTTGGAAACTCTTTTTCTAGAATAACAATTCACTAGAACTGATCTCATGTACTCAATGTTACGAACCCTTATTGTGTCTTATTTTGAATACACAAAAAATATGTACATTTCATCAGAATGAACTGTAGCTTTGAAAATGTATATAGCTTTTTCATTACTCCACATTCAATACTTCTGAGTACAAGCCGCTTTTTGTGTGGCACTGATGAGGGGGATAAGCCTTTCCAGGCGGATATTCCAATATTATTTCACCCACACCTCATTTCAATTTCATTTATGTCTCTATTCATCTTTCAGAATATACATACGGGAAGATTAATTAACTGATTGTACAAAGTATGATTGTGAGGTGTGAGAGTGAGGTGTGTGGGGTTTAATCCAACTTTTTGGTATCAGGTTTTTTTGAAGCTGATGCCGCTTTCAATAAAGTCAGTTTCGGAGAGGAAGGAGGAGAAAGGGTGAGAAGGGAAACGACGCGCTGAAGAAGGTAGCGGCGAGGGACAAGGCGTGTGGGAAAGCCAATCTGGCGAGCAAATGGGACGCGGCCGGAAACATTTTTATGCTTTCACCTTTTCTGTATAACCGTCACAAAATATTTGTGTGTAGGTGAAAATGAGTAACGTGCGAATTATAGTTATACGAAATGTAGTCACTAAGACAGCTTTAGAAGGAACACGAAAGCATTTCTAGAAATTTGCGACTCATTTGTGTAACCCATCTCTAAAATACACATGAACCCTTAAAATTAATTTTCAAATTAAGTGAATGCTTCTTATCTTTTTCTCTCAAGGAGGATAGTTTACAATTTAAGGAGAAACAAAAAAAGAAATGGTCTTATAAAGAAGATTAACCCTCAAGAAATCGCTTGTGGACAAGCTTGATAAAATGAAAAAAAAATAAAACGAAAAAACAAAAATGTTTTCAAGGATTTTTTTTGTGTCGTCCGTATGCCCATCGGACCCTCCACTTTGAGAATCTGCGTGTCATCGAAAATCTTTTTAAGATACAATTTACTCCCATGCGATTTGACACAGTGCCACGAAGAACCTGCTTAGAAAGAAATGAATCACCTCAAAAAAGAAAGTGTCTTTCTAGAGTACCTTTTTATCCTCAATCACACCTCATTTCCAAGGGCAAAGTTCTCCCTCTCCTTCCTTGCTCCTTTAGCGCAAATGAATAGGTTTCTTTTTACAGATTGTTTTTCTGTTGTAGTAAAGAGAGAGAAATAAAGATAAGGATCAGGGAGGATGAAGGGGATGTGGTTTTGGATGGTTGTGTGCGTGGTGATGAGGATTGGAGGGGCGATCACAGGGAGTCAGAATCATCACAATAAGGAAAAGCACGACACCCTGTGTGAAGTATTGAGGGCTGCTCTGACCCTTTACAACAGTAGCCAATCCGGGGAATAAGTTAAGGAAAGCCTTGGGACGAGCCATTTTTGGAAATGAAAGTGGGGGAGACCTTAACACATTGTTGGATGGGCTTCCAAGCACGCACCACAAGCCCGGGAACCGCAAAAGCTGGTGTGGGGAATGCAGGTACGGCGGCGGGGACCACTACCCTGGCAAGTCCATCACGCACGACATGCTTTGCATGTGCACTGTGGGAAACAATGGGTATCCCTTCAATTGTGGCTCAAACAACGGGAAAACGCTATGTGGGAAGAGTGCGAAAGAATTGGGATGTGAGCACGGAATGGGTATGGGAATAGATGCCATAATAACAGCAGCCATTGGTGGAACGAGACCACCCACGACGGGAACGGAGAGGTTAAAGAGCACCTAAACGCCACGTGGAATACTGTGGTCAAGCTGTGTTTGCAAGGAGGGTATAATGGGGATGTAAGGCAAGCAAACGAGACTTTGATGGATAAACTGAAAGTTGAATATCAGAGAAGCCCAAGCTGGAGTGGGGTTCACGGTTACTGCACCGGAGACGGGGACGTCTGCGTGAGCTACGGCAGCTGGTGCGACACCAGGCATGACACTCCCCAGTGGTGGAAGGAATTATACGACGCCCTCACAACCCCGGATGGCACACACGCCCAAGGGAATTCCACGACATTCAGAGGAAGACGGGCCCGCAGAGACACCGGAGGCGGACCACCTGGCCAAACAGGACACGATCCACATGACACTTCGTCTTTGTCAGAGCAGAGTCCAGACGGATCACCCGGTCGCACGCTTCCGCTCTTGTCTAACCGCCAAAACGGAGCCTCTCTAACTCAGCCCCTGTGGCTCCTCGGTGCCACCTTCTTGATGTAAAAAAATAATCCAAAAAATAAAATCCCCATAAGCCAGCCACCCCATGAGAAACACGCGCTTCTCCCTGATTTTTCTTTCCTCTTTTTTCATCTTTTTGTTAGGAAAACACGAAAGGAACTGGAATGGAACGAGTCTGGAAAAGAAAAGTGGTGATGGACCTTCCATGGAATATCAGTGGAGGAAATAATTCTGATAGAGTGGCGGTTTTGTTGTGTGGACGAAATTTATTGTCTTTTCATATTTGCAATTTTCTACCTTTTTTTACAGCAGCAAGAGCTGCACGTTAGTGACAACAAATTTTCGAAAAGCAGTGAGACATTGTGGAGGCAGTATCCTTCTCCTCGGATATTTTTGTCAAGTTCTGCGTTGCCCGGAAAGAATGAGTTCATTCTAGCTACTTGAACCCATTCTATTTTTTGTCTGTTTGCTGATTCTCCGGAAGCCACACTGATTGGTTTATCAGCTTTTGCATTGAGCCTCGCCGTCTTTACCTGTGAGAGAAATATTTGGAAGAGTTGAGGAAAAATAAAATTCGTTGAGAGTGGTACGGCGCAGGGCTGGACGTTAATTTCTGAGGCGTAAGACCTCTTCCCACTGTGGTGAGAGCAGCAATAGCATCAATCCCTTTTATTTTTTCGTGCAGTCGAAATCCTAGAATTCATTCTTCGCAGTCTGAAAGGCATCCATTGCAAAAAATATAATGACGTACTGTTTCTTAGATGTCACTGAATGCGAGCCCGCCAAAACACTGGATCTGATGGAGGCGCTTTAGCTCTTATTATTCACCAACAACGGAAAATATTTTCATTCCAAATTGCAAAGGGATAAGAGGCAAGGGAGAGGTCTACAAGGAAAGAAGGCGGCCCTCCAAGAATACGATGTGAATGCTTCTCAGTGCGATGGAAGATATTTTTAAGAGGAGAATTTGAATACTGGAAAGACGCGTCTCGTGGATTTCTTGAAACAGAGATTTTAAGGAATCTTTGTTGGTGTTTCGTCAAGGGCCATTTAGATTAATTGAAAATTCCGAATGATGTCAGAAAAATGTGAGAAGCCTTTGTTAAAGGCGGGATCGCCTCAAAGAATATATCTTCAGCGTTCATACCATTAAGGAAGAGGGACATCAGGGCTCTAGGTAACTGGAGATGGCATGCTCATCGCGCCAAGATATCACCCATATAAAATGCATCCCTGAGAAAAAAACGAAAATTCTAAATTCTTTTTAGGAATGGTGCAGCTTGTGATTGTTTTTCAACTTGATAACCAGTAGCATTGCTTCCGACCAATCGTGTTCTATTGAATTGTCTTCTGCTCTCTTTTAAAGAGCCAAATGTGACACAAGGAAGGCAACCTGATTGGTTTATACATGTACATTCCAGTTGAGTGTATACTGAAGGTATTAATATACGTCACTCCGTATTGTTTTGTTTTTCGTTACATGCGAGTGTGTGTTAGTGTGTGTTTCAGGTTTTTAGTCGGCACCTTATAATTTATTATTCAAATAAGTAACTGGGAGAATGGTATCGTCACAAAATCTTTCCAATGTGCAAGACTAATCACTGCAAATTCGCTTGCAGAGTCAGTTACAACTTCGCAATTATTTTCCATTTACTTTCTAGAATTGTTTTCTGTGAATATTCATTAACCAATCGTGTAACTTATAATTGTAGTTTCAAGGATTGGAGTGCCATTTCTGTAATAATATATTATGGGAGAATGGAGCAGATAAAGAAGTGTTAATTATTGAAGTATTTATGGGATGTTTTCTTTTTTATTTTTAGAAAAAGAAAAGAGGATAAAGGTTTCTGAAAAATTTGAGAAGCGCTTGCGTGAATTGCTTTTAACTCATTGAAAGAAGGTCGAAGCTATCACGAGGAAACTAACTCAATTCACTCATATCCACATACATTCTAGTTTGCGTGCTAATTTAGTCAGTTAAATGAGGTAGCACAATCGCACAAGAGTCGCTGATGGAAGGTGAGCACACCTTTCGAAAAAAATATGAGAACTCCAATGCATTTCACTGTTACATCATTTGAGTGCTGTTTTTATGTAGTTGTGGAAACCTATGCCTGGTTAAACTATTGGAATAATCGGACAATTTATGATCGTGACGTGTGAGGGTATGAGAACTTATCAACGAAAGAAGATACTGATTTATTTTAAAATAGTAAACTTTTTTGCTTGGATTATTTCCAACTCTCCTCCAAAGAGTTGGGTGTAACAGAAGAGAAATAGCAATCAAATATCATTTATTAACGCATACATTTGTTCAGTTGAGTTTACACTGAAAATAATGATAATAAAAAATACGTATTGTTTTATTTTCATTACGAGTGTGTGAGTCAGTTTGTGGTGTGATTAGAATTTTAGTAACAGATGGTGAATGGTGCAATGACATCGATATATTTTTTGGAAGAGATAAAGCAACTTAAAGTTTATCCACAAAGTATTATAATTCTTCACGTTACTTCACCTGTTTCTCATTAGAAAAATTAAAACTATATTATTTAGCTACACGAATTGTTTTACATGAAGATTCACTTAAGAATGATGTGATTTGTGATAGTGTAGAGTTTGAGAAGTTTCTTGGCGGAACTAACGATTTTTTTTTTGAGAAAAAGTTTTTTGCTTGAAGTGATTTAAGCTATTTAAAGAGCCAGAGACATCGCAAAAAAAAGGTAGTTCACATTGTTTCTTTCCACATGCACGTTACAGTTGTTTTTTTTCAGAAAATAATAATAAGCAATACACCGTATATTTTTTTCTTTACAAGGTTATAATGTGTGACTTTTTGCTTAGAGAGTGAAAGTATATGTGTGCGCACGGCTGAGTACTATAAATCGTGTTCTGTTTGGTGTTGAACAATGTAATCCGTATGTAACTTTCTGTGTCTGTATATTTAGAAGTATTACTTTCCCTAATATTATGAATAAAAGTGATTGCTCTTGTAGGAAAACATTAAACTGATATATGTTTTAATAATTTTTATCGAGTAAAATTTGTTAATTGTAAATATGTTTTAAGGCTTAAATTCTGATACATAGCTGCTAATTTCGACTCACTGGACAAAAGACGTTTAAAACATTGTGTTTTTAGTTTTGAATACAGGTGTCTAGTTATAAATAAAGAGTGGTCATTTATTAGGCCTTTGATAGAGTGATTAGTGTTTAATATACGGGGCTAAACACGACAATAAAAATGCATGTTTGAAAATAAGTTTATCAGAAACATTGCATTATGAGATAATATTATTCTTGACAACATTTTGTCCTATTGAAAATAATTTTCAAGATTAGCGCTTCTTCAATTCCTAAAACTATTTTTTATGCTCAATCAATCTTAAACTAATGTTTAATATACTTGGAGATTTTTTGCTTTTTGAACATCTTACTCTGCGACTAGTTTAACTATCATTTAATTCTTCTAGAAAAAACATACATTATTTGCGGAAAGTTCTTTGATCTCAGCATCATTGAAGGGACTTATAGAGCTTGCATAAATTCACATGTATCACTTGAAGCACATATTGTTAACCCAACAAAAATAGCAAGCACTGTATCGGAACCCAAATATGGTATCGAAAAAATAAATGACTATCTACAGCAGATAATCGACTTGACAGGCTTCCGAAAATGCATCGCGTAGCATAGGAGCATTTTTATTGCAGTATATACTGCGATGCTATTTAAATAAAGTTCAAAAAGTCATTGCTATTGTATGTTTGGCTAACAATTTATCAGAAGTTATTAGTTTTTTTCCCAAAAGGAATGAAGGATATATGAAGGTGATGGACCTGTGTCGTGGGTCTACTTATGGGCTACCGCGCCCGAGCGATCACAAACTCATTACTATTATATATTTTTATGTCTCTTTGACTCTGACTTTTCATAGGGAAAATAATAATTATTAAAGTGAAGACTACGCTTAAGCACACTTTCTTGACATGCGCTTTAAAAAGGCAGGCTTGTGGTGTGCACCGAAGTGCTTTCTATGCATACTACTTTCAATGACTCTGTTAAGTGGGAACAGAACGCACGCGGGGGCAAACCCGAAGCACATCAGAGAATTCGACGTTCTATGTCGGTTAGCGCGGATAGCAGATGGAGCAAGAAAAATGGAAGGCAAAACTTTCCTAAGCAGTTTAGCCGATTGGGACGGTGTGGGCTTGATTCTAAAGGAGGTCAACCAATTCATACAGCAGGCAAGCGAGACTCCTGAAACACCTACAAAAGTTGGATCCAGAGGCGAGCGCACCGAGCTGAATGAAGTGACTAATATTCCAGCTGTGTTACGTAAATTGCTGGCGCTGCGGCGCCGGTTGCAGGGGCTGAGTAACGAAACAGAGGAGCTAAAGCAAAAGGTCTTGAATAAATTTGAGGAGGCTCAGAAGGCGGCAAAAGCGTCAATTGGCGGAGCGGCATTGAGTAGCTTGGTGACAATTGTCGGCGAAAGGTATCCAAAAAGTAGCGGTCAACCCACACGAAAAACCGTATGTGCCGCGCCAGACGGCAAACACTGTTCGTCCACTCCTACCGAATTGAAGGCCGGTTGTGATCTCATCCACGATATCATGTGCCTGTGCACACCTGGGCAGGGATCGGCCCATGCCGACGACAAAGGGTGTGGAGTGACAGCAGGGGCTCAGGCAAGTGAACACTGGTATGAAAGCACCGTAACCAGTACTGGTGGCTTAGGGACTGGGGTATGGAGACCGCTGCACGACGAGTGCACCCAGCGAGACGTGGACGACGCGTTTTCACCCGGAAACATTAGGGATGCCCTCCAAGCATTCAGGGACCGGCTCGGGGTTCATGCCGGGGGGTTGACGTCAGACCAGGAAAAAGCCGCGTGGATACTGGGAACGCCCAAAGCAGACAAAACCTGTAACGCTGAAAACAGCGGCACCGGGGGAACCTGCGTGGACTACGCTGCGTACGGTGAAGGAAGGCTCGGTCAAATCGCGTGGCTCGGAGACTTTAAAACGGCTGAAGAGAATCTAATCCAGGCAGATGCCTTCGCCAGGCAAGCTAATGCGACTCTACTCAAAGCGCACGGACTCCTTGTTGTGGCGGAAAGCGTCTTAACCGATAACGAGAGTCTGATCCTTCTGCCCCAAACACCTGCTTCAGTAAAAGAGGAAAATATACCGACCAAAGAGTTTAGCCCCTCAGTCGTCCAAGCGACGGGAGAAAGCAGGACAGCCTTTCCAAAATCGCATGGTGTTCTCCTTCCCGCCTTACTGCTTTAATATAGAATATTATACGGGGTAAAAGTGAATAAGAGGAAACTCAAGTTGAACCTTATGCTTTTTCTGCCTGCCGCTTGTGGGGGTTAGGGTTATCTTACTTTTTTTTTTTCTTTTCTTTTTCTTTTTCTTTTTCTTTTTCTTTTTTTTTTTTTTAATATTAGGGTTAGGTTAGGGTTAGGTTAGGGTTAGGGTTAGGGGGTTAGGGTTAGGGTTAGGGTTAGGGTTAGGGGTAGGTTAGGGTTTAGGGTTAGGGTTAGGGTTAGGGTTAGGGTTAGGTTAGGG
>NHOR01000354.1:0-10693 GCA_002287245.1 Trypanosoma congolense
TCTCAGCACACCTTAAAACTACTTTAAATGGGGAAAAGACCTTGGTCTAATTTTCGCCTGGAGTAGATACATGTTTAATCTCTCACATACATCAATACTTTTAAAGGCTTCAGTTAAGTAGTGAGTTTTAAGGGAAGCTACTCATATCAAATCTCAATCGACTGTTATTGGTTCCATTCGTCCCCTCCTGGCTTACCTTCCTTGAAAAATCCACAGCTAAAAGGCGATGGGATGCATTGACAGTGTAAATAAAACGTTAATGTACTTTGCTCTCTCATCTCGTTAAGAATCACCCACATCTTCAAATCTCATAATCATAAACTGAGTTATCAGTTAATGGGTCCTTCCACAAAAAGACTGTGATAACTAAATAATAAATAGCATCAAAGCTGAAATAAAGTGCGAATGCTATGCCATGTAACTGACTTCGAATTTTTAAAAGAAACACACTCCCCACAAGCTCTTATGAGACTGGGAAAATCAATATTATTAACTAAACTCTTGAACCACGTTGTACAATCTCACACCTGTCATAAAATAAAACAATACTAATGTTATTTTATTTATTATTTTCACGTTTTTAGTCAACTGAAAAATGTATTTGAAAATAAATGACTTTTGATTGTTATCTCCATTCTGTTACATCTAAATCTTTGAAGGAGAGTTGGGTTGATTCAAGCCAAATCACTCTTATATTTCAAAAATAAAAATCAGCATCTTCTTTCGTCATAAATTCTCATACCCAAACACAAAATTATAAATTGTACGATTAGCTCAATAAATTTTCCCAGACATAAGTTTCTACAACTACATAAAAGCAATACTCAAACGATGTAAAGTGAAACGCTTTCGTGTTTTCATTTTTTTGAAAGGTGTGCTCGCCTTCCATAACCGACTCTTGTGTGATTGTGATAGTTAATTTGGCTGACTAAATTCCCATCAATACTCACGAAATAACATGCATGTAATGAAAATAAGTAATAGAAAGTGATATTCTACTATTTTCCCTGGATGCACGCAAACTAGAATGCGTGTGGGTATGAGTGAATTGAATTAGTTTTCTTGTGATGGCTCGACCTTTCTTCAATGAGCTAAAAGCAAATCACGAAAATGCTTCTCAAAAATGTCAGAAACTGATTTCCTCTTTTTCCTTTCTAAAGAATATATCCCATCAATACTTCAATAATTAACACTTCTTTATCTGCTCCATTCTCCACAATATATTACTACAGAAATGGCATTCAAATCCTCGAAACTACAATTATAAGTTGCACGATTGGTTAATGAATCTTCACAGATACAAATTCTAGAAACTAAATGAAAAATAATTGCGAATCTGTAACTGATACTGCAAACGAATCTACAGTGATTGGTCTTGTTGGGAGGATATTGTAACGATATCATTTTCCCAGGTACTTGCTTGAAGAATCAACTATAAAGTGCCGACTAAAAAACTGAAACACTCATTATACGCACTCATACAAGCAACGAAAAATAAAACAACACGGAGTGCCCTTTTATTATTACCTTCATTAAGCACTCAACTGGAATGTACGTGTATAAAACAATTAGGTTGCCTTCCTCATCACATATTTGGTTCTTTAAAAGAGGGCAGAAGAGAATTCAATACAACGCGATTGGTCGGAAGCAATGCTCCTTTTTCCACGTTGAAAAACAACCACATTTTTCCCTCAGGCAATGATGCCTTTAAGAAAGAATTCTCATGTTTTTTTCGACACCAGTCTGCATTTTCAATTAATCTAAATGGTCTTTGACGAAACACTGACAAAGATTCCTTAAAATTTCTGATTCAAGAATCGATGAGACGCGTCTTTACAGTACTCAAATGCTCCTCTGAAAAATATCTTCCATCTCACTGAAAAGCATTCACCTCGTATTCTTGGAGAGATGGCTTCCCCACCTGTGATGCTCTCTTCCCTCTTTGCAATTTAGAATGAAAATATTTTCCGTTGTTGGTGAATAATAAGAGCTAAAGCGCCTCGATCAAATCCAGTGTTTTGACGGGCTCGCATTCAGTGACATCTAAGAAACAGTATAACATCAACCTTTTTGTAATGAATGCCTTTCAGACTGCGAAGAATGAATTCTAGGATTTCAACTGCACGAAAAAATAAAAGGGATTGATGCTATTGCTGCTCTCACCACAGTAGGGAAAAAATCTTCCATCACATCAGAATCCAAATTTCCACTCAAGCGGTTCTTAACACGCTCCATGAATTTTATTTTTCCCCTCAATTCTTCCAAATAATTACCTCACAGGTAAAGACGGCAAGGCTCAATGCAAAATCTGATAAACCAATCTGTGTGGCTTCCGGAGAATCAGCAAACAGACAAAAAATAGAATGGGTTCAAGTAGCTAGAATGAACTCGTTCTTTCCGGGTAACGCAAACCTTGATAAAAATATCCGAGGAGATGGATGCTGCCTCCACAATGTCTCACTGTTTTCCGACAAATTGTTGTCACTAACGTACACTCTTGCTGCTGTAAAAAAATGTAGAAAAATTGCAAATATGAATAGACAACAAATTTCATCCACACAACACAACCGCCACTCTATCAGAATTATTTCCTCCACTGATATTCCATGGAAGGACCATCAACGCTTTTATTTTCCAGATTCGTTCCATTCTAGTTCCTTTCACGCCTTCCTAACAAAAAGATGAAAAAAGAGGAAAGAAAAATCATGGAGAAGCGCGTGTTTATCATGGGGTGGCTGGCTTATGGGGATTTTATTTTTTGGATTAATTTTTTACATCAAGAAGGCGGCACCGAGGAGCCTAAGGGGCTGAGTTAAAGAGGCTCCGTTTTGGTGGTTAGACAAGAGCGGAAGCGGTTGCGTGGTGGATGTGGACCCTGAGTGTTGCGAAGTGCCGTGTGGATTGTGTCCTGTTTGGCCAGGTGGTCCGCCTCCGGTGTCTCTGCGGGCCCGTCTTCCCGCTGGAGGACCCGTTGGAATTCCCTTGGGTGCGGGTGTCTTCCTGGGCTGTGAGGGCGTCGTATAATTCCTCCCACCACTGGGTGGAGTTATTATTATACTCGCTCCCGCACCAGCTGCCGTAGCTCACGCAGATGGCACCGATCACTCCGGTGCAGCCGGTGTGGCCGTGACCCTGTGCCCAGCTTGGGCTTCTCTGATATTCAACTTTCAGTTTTTCCATCAAGTCTTATTTGCCGCTCTAGGGTAAGCGTTTGGCTCCTTTTCCAAACAACGGCTTGACTACACTATTCCACGTGGCATTTAAGTGCTTTTTAGCCTGTTCGTTCCCTTCGTGGGACGAGTGCCACCCGTGGCTGTTATTATGGCACACATTCCCATCATCACATCCCAAGTCAGTCGCTTTCTTCCCGCATAGCGTTTTGTCGTTGCTGAGCCATGGGTGAACGGGAACCCACCTGACCCCACAGTGCACATGCAAAGCATGTCGTGCGTGATGGACCATCCAGGGTAGTTTTTGCCGTCCCCATAGTACCTGCATTCCCCACACCAGCTCCTGCGGTCCCCGGGGTCTTTAAACTCGTGTGGTAAGTCCTTTTTGAGTGTTTCTATATCCATTCCCCCTTCCCCACTTACATTTCCAAAAATGGCCCTTTCCAAAGCTTTCTTTAACTTATCCCCTGTGCTACCGGTTGTAAAGTGTCACAGCAGCCCTCAACACGTCGCAGAGAGTCTCATGTTCGTTCTTACTGTGATGTTCACTTGTCCCTGTGCTCCCCCCTCCAATCCTCATCACCAAACACACAACCATCCAAAACCACATCCCCTTCATCCTCCCTGATCCTTATCTTTCTTTCTCTCTCTTTACTACAACAGAAAAACAATCTGTAAAAAGAAACCTATTCATTTGCGCTAAAGGAGCAAGGAAGGAGAGGGAGAACTTGCCCTTGGAATAAGGTATGATTGAGGATGAAAAGGTACTCTAGAAAGACACTTTCTTTTTCTGGGGTGATTCATTTTTTTCTAAGCAGGTTCTTCGTGGCACTGTGTCAAATCGCATGGGAGTAAATTGTATCTTAAAAAGATTTTCGAGGACACGCAGATTCTCAAAGTGGAGGGTCCGATGGGCATACGGACGACACAAAAAAAATCCTTGAAAAACATTTTTGTTTTTTTCGTTTTATTTTTTTTTCATTTTATCAAGCTTGTCCACAAGCGATTTCTTGATGGGTTAATTTTGTTTATAAGACGCTTTCTATGTTAGTTTCTCCTTAAATTGTAAACTATCCTCCTTGAGAGAAAAAGATAAGAAGCATTCACTTAATTTGAAAATTAATTTTAAGGGTTCATGTGTATTTTAGAGATGGGTTACACAAATGAGTCGCAAATTTCCAGAAATGCTTTCGTGTTTCTTCTAAAGCTGTCTTAGTGACTACATTTCGTATAACTATAATTCGCACGTTCCTCATTTTCACCTACATACAAATATTTTGTGACGGTTATACAGAAAAAGTGAAAGCGTTAAAATGTTTCCGGCCGCGTCCCCTTCACGCAGTCAGATTGGCTTTCCCACACGCTTTGTCCCTCGCCGTTACCTTCTTCAGCGCGCCGTTTCCATTCTCACACTTTTTTCCTCCTTCCTCTCCGAAAATGACTTTATTGAAAGCGGCGTTGGCTTCAAAAAAACCTGATACCAAAAAGTTGGATTAAACCCCACACACCTCACTCTCACACCTCACAATCATACTTTGTACAATCAGTTAATTAATCTTCCCATAGGTATATTCTGAAAAATGAATAGAGACATAAATGAAATTGAAATGAGGTTCGGGTGAAATAATATTGGAGTATCCGCCTGGAAAGGCTTATCCCCATCATCAGTGCCACACAAAAAGCGGCTTGTACTCAGAAGTATTGAATGTGGAGGAATGAAAAAGCTATATACATTTTCAAAGCTACAGTTCATTCTGATGAAATGTACATATTTTTTGTGTATTCAAAATAAGACACAATAAGGGTTCATAACATTGAGTACATGAGATCAGTTCTAGTGAATTGTTATTCTAGAAAAAGAGTTTTCCAAAAGACGATAAACCATAAAGTAAAGATTCTACACAAAAAGGGAATGACATATTCTCACCAGAGTCATCAGCAATTCTATCGGGCTTGACCAGCACTTGATACTGGTAAATGTTATCAAAGAACGTGATGATGTTTTCCTGAAGAATGCAGTTGTCAAACCCTGTGGATATCTATTTCTACTCCCTGTGATAGCAAAGTGTCAGGGGAACTGTGAATATAAATAATTTCGCAGTGCACGTTGGGAACTACATACTCCCATCCCAAAAACTCATTGTCGCATTCTCTCCCAAAACGCTTTGAGTGTTAGCGCGTTCACACAGTTTGGACGCTGTGTTAAATCGTCACAATCTTAAGTAGTACGATAGTGTGCTTCCTCATCCGCTCCTTTACAAAGAAGAAGGCATCCACGAGCGGGAAAAATGATTTGGAAACGTAGAGCGTCCTGAAGTCAATGTTTCTCTTATTCAATCCTGTGGGCGCTGCAGGATACCATCGAGAGCGTGTTGAACTTCACAATTTTTCCTACCCTTTTTTAAAGCGCTCCCGCGCCTACTTGACGCACCCCTCCGCGGTAGGTGCATAAGTTGCGAACACCATGTGCGTAAAGCGCATGGTGTCAACTAAATCTTCCAGCAATTTCTGCAGGAAGAAATAGTGTGTTATCCATTTAAACTTTTAAACTTTCATTAATAATGCTTATTTTTATTACAATTAAAAATGCACGAGATAACATATCTCTCGATATGTTATCGATGCAGACCTCATATGGTCTACATGCCCAGTCTCCCAGGGTCAAAATCCCCTGCTGGCGCATGACCCGGGCGCTTTCCAGAAGATTATCCCTCAACGAGGAAGCATTTGCGTGGAAAGAATTCATTATCCTTCCGTGATGCGCTTCACTTTGGAGATAGTCTCTTGGCCTATAGAGGAAGTCCTCGAGGCTAACAAAGCACTCCGGGTTTAGTCCGAATGAGTCATTGTAATACATAACGAAGAAATCAAAGCACCAACACCCCGCAGGTCGTGGAAGTTTTCACGAAGGATCCTTCTAACCTTGGTATCCAAAGTCCAGGTTGTTTGGATCCCCAAACTTCCACGAGCATGTGTTCAGTGTTCATCTTTGCGCTGATATTTTTTACTACTCAAAATTTCAAAACTATACAAGAAACCTTTAATATCGCAATGTGTGATCAATGGGAATAATATGAAAATATAATTATGCTAAAGGCTTTAGTTTATGCATAAGTGTTGTAATTTGAACATATGAATCAAAAGTAACTTGTCGTTTGCACGTGAGCAAAAGTCCTATTTGTAAAACTCTCACAACTCACAATCATATTTTGTACGATTCGTTAATTAATCTACACAGTTGTAAATTACGGTAACTAATAAGGAACATAATCGTAAGTGTGAATGAGTTTGTTCGGAATGACGTGAGTGTATCTTCATTTAGAATAAAATGGACTGTGCTTATTACATACCTTCTCTGATCCATACGCGACTGAAGCGTTCTAAATGGCTAGCTAAAATCCTAATGCAATAAACCCTTCACACCTAAACAATAAGATTTATTAAATATTATTTTTCACGACAGAAATACGACACGTGGTATCGTAAATTACTTTCCTCTATTTCTTCTTACTTTAAATTTCCCTACAAGAATACCTGGAAGAAAGTCAAAAGAACGTACCTTATATGCAAAAAAAAATACCTGCTTCTCATCCCACTAAAAAATAACACTCATGCTCAGAAATAAATGAGATACTCTTTTGGTATTCATCAAAAAAAAAAGACTATACGTTTTTTCCTTCATCTTAACACCTTTTTTCTACTGCACAATAAACCTAAAAAGCATTCACTCACCACTTCGGCTTCATCCCGACATGATTCCCTTTTACAATATACAAAACTGTTCTTAAAAAGCATAGGCCAAAAATTACTAAATTTTCGCCTCTATATTAAAATTATTTTTAATTTACACTGTTCAAAAAACTCAATGAAGAAAATCCGCATAAGTATTTCCTCATTTACATTATCCTCAATGTCCATTACATTCATATGTTCATGTCCGTTTGTTATTTTCATCATTGTAGTTTGATCAAGTGATGCAAAGTGCAGCAAAATTAATTAAGCTATGACTCATATAAAGTTCCTTGCTATCATCTACTTCGCCACTATTACATTCTTTGAGCATAACTAATAAATTGTGAACTGTAAAAATAACAAAGGAGAAATTTCCTTCTAATATACCTACAATCAAAAGATAGTTATACGTTCATCCCTAAAAAAATTATCCCAATACAGAACACACCTCTAATACATATCATACAATACCTATATACTACATTCTTCCAAGCTTCCAAGTAAAATCAAAACAAGTGACACTAAACAAAATGATAATAATAAACTAAATACAGGTGGCAATAATAACAAAATGCCACAAATATAACTCTCACCTAAAACATCAAACTATAAGATATATTTGCCACAATTAACACGAACACTACCTACACAAAAATACAAAAAAATAAATAAGTATAAAACAGAACAAAATAAGCTATTGAAAAAACTAATAAACAATAAAAACACTCAATAAAAACACCAGAAGAAAAACCATAATAAACAAACAAAACATATCCATTATTAGAAAGATATATAACAAAAGAAAAGTGATAAAAAGACTGATTCTATATAGCAATCAAAAATCAAAAATTAAATAAAAGACGAAGAAACCTATATAACAAATCATTTACAAAACAATAAAAACCTATATAACAACATAATTTACAAAAACAATAAAAACCTATATAACAACACAATTTACAAAACAATAAAAAGCTATATAACAACATAATTTACAAAAACAATAAAAAGCTATATAACAACACCAAAACGAAAAATGTACTTTTTGACCCAATTTTTTGCAAAATTTTGAAAAACCACTATGCGCGTCAAATAGGCCCCAAAACGACAAATACGTGCCAAATACGCGTTTTTCGAATTTTTGCGTTTTTGACATTTTTGACCATTTTCAAAAAAAACGGTTTTTGGCCATTTTGGCCCAAAAATGTGAATTTTGGGAAAATCGCAAAATGCCCGTTCTCGCTCGAAATTGAATCATTTTTAAAACGGATTTCGGCGTTTTCGAACCCCAAAGAGACAAATATGACCCGTACAGTCATTTTTTGCATCAAAAATATTACTCACATTCATGTCGTTGAGGTCGGACTCTTCATCTTCCTTGTCGCGATCCCACGCGATACACGCTTGGCTTTTCAGGAGGAACAGTTCTGCTTGATTTTTGAGAATATGTTGTTCGATATTTTTCGCTATCTGTATTTTTTCGAAAGCTTCTCGAAACTTGTTGTCCCAAGGGATGTCATAAGTTATTCCATTTTTGAGAGCCTCGCGCTGCAATCACTGCAGATGCTTTCGTCTTCCTCTCTGTATGGTCTGGACTTGGAGTTTCATCCCCACTCCCATCATACTCTTTAACCTCACATCGATTCGTACTTTTCCCACTGTGTCCGAAAATCTTTTCGTCCTCATTATTCGCAGCTCCCTTCCCAATCGTCCTCACATACTCTTTCATCAAAACGGAGAGTTGTTTTGTTAGTTTTTTTTTCGTCTAATAATTCCCGAAAAACTTTTCGATCTTATCGAAGGACTGGGTAGGAAAAAGAGCACGCCGTCTTCGTTATTGTAATTCATTTGATTCCAGACGCCGTATTTGCAGCAATCATTGTTATTGTTATGAAGCAATTGTCATTTTTACCGTCGCAGCAAATCACCAGTCTTGCAGCAGTCTTTGTCGAGGCAAACAATCTTCTTAGGTGGCCTGAGTTTCCCGTGACAGGGCGGTTCACACCAGCCAGTACCTTCCCCAAAAAGAAAATATCGTTGAAAAGAGTTTTGCCGGTTTATTTTTCTCCGCTCACACAAATTGCACTCACGTTTTTATCGTCATTAAAAATACTCTCATTATTGCTGAGGATATCAGAAAAATTTCTATCCTGCTTCAGCACCTCAGTGACCTTCTCCACGTACAAACCCCGCAGCAGAGACAGCTCCGCTTCCTCCACTTTCTGGTTGACCTCTACAGCTATCTTTCGCTTCTCAATCATCTTCTCTTCCTTCTTAATCAACCTTCCAATTTCGTTGTGCGTTTTTTTCCAGTTCTCTGGCCGCGTGGGGGGGCGAATCCTCCTTGAGAAAATCTTTCACTCCCCATAATGTCTCTCGTAAGTCCTTTATGTTGTCCGCGGCAGGGTTAAAAGAACCTCCATTTCTCTCACAACTTCTTTATCCTTGTCCTCGTCATAAAAGTATTTCAAGCAGTACATCATGTCATTCGCTTTTCTGAATATCCTGCAAAAGAAATTGAACTCTTTCCCGCTGGGATGCACGAAGCATAAGCCCTCACACACTACCAGTCCCAAAGGCGCCACCAGCGCAATGTTCATTATCATTCATTTAATCTTGCTAAAAAAAGAATTCAGAAGTTTCATTTTTTCTCAAGGATGACTCTGGTGATATCTTGGCGCGATGAGCATGACATCACCAGTTACCTAGAGCCCTGATGTCCCTCTTCCTTCATGGTATGAATGCTGAAGATATATTCTTTGAGGCAGTGCCGCATTTAACAAAGAATTCTCGCATTTTTCCAAAACCATTCGGAATTTTCAATTAACATAAATGGCCCTTGACGAAACACTGAAAAAGATTCCTTAAATTCCTTCACACAAGAAATCGATGAGACGCGTTTTTACAGTATTCAAATTCTCCTCTAAAAAATATCCTCCATCTCACTGAAAAGCATTCACCTCGTATTCTTGGAGAGATGGCTTTCCCACATGTAGGCCTCTCCCTCACCTCTTATACCTTTGCAATTTGAAATGAAAATATTTTCCGTTGTTGGTGAATAATGAGAGCTAAAGCGCCTCGATCAGATCCAATGTTTCGGCGGGCTCGCATTCAGTGACATCTAAGAAACAGGATGTCCTTAACTTTTTTGCAATGAATGCCTTTCAGACTGCGAAGAATGAATTCTAGGATTTCGACTGCACGAAAAAATAAAAGGGATTGATGCTATTGCTGCTCTAACCATAGTGGAAAGAAATCCTCTGCCTTAAAAACTCAACGTCCAGCCCTGCGCCGTACCACTCTCAACGAATTTTATTTCCCCTCAACTCTTCCAAATAATTCTATTATGAAAAAGTGGAAGGGTTTCATGGAATGGCATACATACCAGCGACATGAACTTCCAACAATTGACAAACACGTAAAGAATTAGAATGTGTTCAAGTAGCAAGAACGAATTCCTTCTTACCAACGATTAGAGTTCTGATAATACTCTCATGAAAAATAAAACTCATGGGAAATAAAACTCGTGTGAAATAAAACTCATGTGAAATAAAATTCGTGGGAAATGAAACTCATGTGAAATAAAACTCGTGGAAATAAAACTCGTGGGAAATAAAACTCATGTGAAATAAAATTCGTGGAAATGAAACTCATGTGAAACAAAACTCGTGGGAAATAAAATTCGTGTGAAATAAATTCGTGTGAAATAAAACTCATGTGAAATAAATCGTGGGAAATAAAAATTCGTGTGAAATAAAACTCGTGGGAAATAAAACTCGTGTGAAATAAAA
>NHOR01000182.1:0-26844 GCA_002287245.1 Trypanosoma congolense
AACCCTAACCCTAACCCTAACCCTAACCCTAACCCTAACCCTAACCCTAACCCTAACCCTAACCCTAACCCTAACCTAACCCTAACCCTAACCCTAACCCTAACCCTAACCCTAACCCTAACCCTAACCCTAACCCTAACCCTAACCCTAACCCTAACCCTAAAAGGTATGTGAGGGATTTGGAAAAAAGGGAAATGATGATTTATGAGTTTATACGTTTTTACTTCCTTGTATTTTGAATATGGTTGTATCAGGTTTTTTGTTTGACTAGGCTAGAGTAGAACAAGCAATGAAGCGGAAGTTACGTAGACGTGTTTATGAAGGAGTTGCGCACCACTTGGATTACTAGACTCTGACTTCGGAGTTCCCTCTTTTCCGTCGGCACTGGGAGGAAAGCGGCCTCAACTCCCCTTTTTCGCGTCGGTATCTTTCCACGGTTTCCTGCGCCTGTTTAAGATCGACGGTCAGTTTCTGGATGCGCTGCTTCACCGTGTGACGGTGCTCCTCGAGGAGGTGCTCGTGATTTCGAGGGTCCTGCAGAGTTTTCTTCGATGTGCAGCGCGTGAGGGCTCGGGTGTGGTCGTCCAGACCCGTTAGAGCGTCACGGTGCAAGTTTCCGTAGGTGTGATAGCTCTCGAGGGTCCGACGTAGGTGCTCGACTTTGTTTGCTGGGTCGGCGGTCCAGTGTCCGCCGGTATCGGCACTGTCAGCCACAGTGAGACCGTCTCCCCCGTCGTAGGCAGTTCCTATATGGAGTACGCCACCACCCCACCAGACAGCTCCCGTGGGGGCGTACGAATCCCCGAGAATGCCGTTGGTGCTGGTCCCTTTCGTTAGGCTGCAGCCTTTGCCGTCAATCAGTATCTGGGCCCGGGCGTCGAGGGGGCTCACCCCTCCTTTCAAGGCATCGATCTCTGTCTTGAGGTCAAATGTTTTTCGCTCTAGTTTGACCGCCTCTTCCTCGGGATCGATTAAACTTTTTTCATCAATGGCCGTCGCGCCTTGCTTGAGGCATTGGGTCAAATCTCCATGCACGATTGCTGTCGCTGTACCACTCTGCGCACAATAAGCACTACTAGCTCGCCCCGCGCGCGCAAAAACAACCATAAATTCTTCCAGCCGACCCGCACTGATTCCAGCCTTTTCGCTGAGCATGAACCCAGCCTTCTGGAGCCGTTGTATATTTGCCCTCAATTTTCCTAGAAATAGCTTACCTTCCTCAACTGCCTTCGAGGGATCGGGGCACCCTTCCGGTTCGCTCACATTCTCACCAGTCTCTGCTGTTAATGTAGCCTTGAAAATGAGTTCCGATAGATTGGAAGCTTTCCAGTGCAACTCTTCGTTGTCTATTTGAATCACTCTCGCCACTTTTTTAAGCCCGAGGGAACTTGTACATAGGGCAACCATAGGTGCTTTTTGCAATGCGCCATTCGCCGCCTCCACTGCTCTTTCTTCGATTGGCCACGTTAAGAGTACCGCAGTCGCCACAGCTAACACTCGATTCAACATCCACATTCCGTTACAATACCCTTTAATAGGTGTCGGTCAGTAGTTTAAACACACTAACTTGTCGCAGTGGAGGCAGGATTCTTGTTTTTACGCAGCCCTCGTCAAACACTGGTTTACAACAGAAATATATTCAACGCGGAATTTAAAATAATAATAAAAAATGATGGAAGGTTTTTCCACACACATCCTTAAGCTAACCCATTGACGTGGGTGGGGTGTATTGTATGAGGAATGCCCTCATTTCTGACTACCTGGGGGTGGAGGAGTTCCATTGACCAGATTCTGTGACATCTCTGAAGTTGTTATTATAGTTTGAGCACTAAGCAAAGCTTGTAGCTTTTGAGGGGATGAAGTATTTGGTTAAGAGTCGTCCTCGCTGCAGAGACTGAAAATTAACAAAAACAAATACACCGAAGGCACAGTAGTTGATCTAGCTCTCAAAAATCTTTTTAAAACGGCAGCCAACAAAAAACTCTGCAGAACACTAACCCCACCGAAGCTCCAGCGTTGAGTAGGGAATTTTCCACATTTTCTAGAAGTGTGGCATCCTCTTTGGACAGCATAAGCTACTCTGTGGAACGTTACGAAGAAAAAAAGAATCCAGCTCGCTCTGTATCTTAAAGCAGAGCAATGATCCTAAACAAAAAAAAAAATACTTTAGATGATTGGAGAATGCAATAGGTACGTACTTTGGCGGAAAACCTAAAAAAATGGTTTAACGCTTTAGCCCATTAGGCAGCCAAAAACTAGAAATTAAAGAAAATGGTTATGGTTACAGTGTGAGTCAACCCTAATGCACTTCTCAAATGCAAAGCACCATATAGCTTAAACAATTAAGCTGTATAGCAGGTATTCGGTTCTATCTATTTAAAAAAAAAAACTTTGAGAATAATGTTTTCTAGACCTTTTTATATACGACTTGCAAGGCTTTTTTCCATTTGAACTTAAATTTTAAAACTATATATTGAATTCTAACCTTCAGAGAGTTGGAGGCAGCGCAAAGAATAGCTACAAGATTATTTATACACAGAAATAAGTGGCAGTTGAGTGTATTCTTGAAATATTAATAAACAAGTTTTCGTATTGTTTTATTTCATTATATGTTTGTGTTTAGTGTTTAGTTTCATCTGTGTTATTTATCCTGACGTGATTGATGCTGGTGTAGTTTTATTATAACATCTATCAAAATTTGGAACTGAGGAGGCCTAAAAAGAGTCTCATTAATTATACTGTTTGCGGGTGCAAACAAGCTATTTATGTTTTTTAATGTAATTGTACCATTCAAGGGCATTTCCGGAGTATTCAAATATCTTTGGCTATCCTTTATACAATCATGAGTAATGGATCTTTAAGCCGAAAAGTCTAACAAGGGAATTTAGAAATTTCATTAATGAGTCATACTGTAGTTGTGGTACTGACTTTCTGTTTGACATTGGTTCCATTATCGAAAATCCACATCGGTTACACGAGCTTTTAATATTAATATATTGCGAAACCGCAGGCAATATATTCGTTGATCTAGATACTACGAGGATATATTAATAACTATTATTATTATGTAAGCTTATTTGAGTATACTCTTTTGCATTTATATGTCTGTGGATGTTTTTGGAAGGTGTATCACCATTTATATAGTTGTGCAGGATATTTTCAGAACGATATCGTCTTAAATTAGACGTGACTAGAAAATGTGGCGTATGGGAGCTTTGTCCTACAGTTAAAGCTGTCCCGGGTTAGAGACAATTTGGGAAATAGTACTCTTCTAAAAAAAAAATGTTACGTCTCTCCACTTTATGGAGAGCCCATACTTCCGCACCTAACAGTCACGATTATTTTGTTAGATGATCAATCTTACCAGAAAAGAGTTGTGATACCAAAATAAAAGTAGTTAAAAGACTGAGTTACGGCTGCAGCAGAAAGATTGCGTCCTTGCCTTGGGAAGAAATAGATTCTGTTTTTGTTTCAATATTATTTTGTGATTGAGTCACTCGACTTATTTCACTAAAAGGTGAAATGAAGCACAAGCATATTCCAATCTGTAACAAAAATAAAACAATACGAAGCACTGTTTACTATCGTTTTCAAGATACTCTCAACTTAAGTGTCTGTGTGCATAAATGATATCGTGATTGTCGTTTGTGTTGTCTCTAACTTTCCTTCAGTGAGTTAAAGGCGCTACAGACCAACGCCCTTCTCTCAAAAAGAAAAAAAATCACATCTAGTCCAGCCTAAAAACTCCCAAAGTTTCACTTCTAACTACCTCAAACCACATTGTTCTTAATTGAATCTCCACTAAAACAAATTCGTGCAATCAAATAATATAACTTCAATTTTCGAATGAGTCGCAAGGGATATGACATGAAGAGGTTTAATACTTTGTGGATAAACTATAGGATGTTGTTTTCCTGTACCAGAAAGCTCGGTATCGTTAGACCATCAAACCTGTGCTACTAAAATCCTAATTACAAAATCCACACCTGCAACGAAAAAGAAAATAAGGAGTGTTGTTTATTAATACCTTCAGAATACACTCAACTGGAATGTAAGTATATAAACCAATTCGGTTATCTTCCTCGTGTCACATCTGGCTCTTTAAAAGAGAGCAGAAGACAATTCAATACAACGCGATTGGTAGGAAGCAATGCTACTTTTTCCACGTTGAAAAACAATCACACACACACACACACACACAGCATTCATAAACTGCACGATTACTAAAAAAATATGAATTTAGAATTTTCATTTTTTTTCTCAGGGATGCATTTTTTTATGAGTGATATCTTGGCACAATGAGGCTGATATCTCCAGTCATCGAGAATTCTAATCCCTTTTCCTTCATAGCCCGCAAGTCGAAAATATTTTCCCTTAGGCGATGCGGCATTTAAGAAAGGATTCCCATATTTTTTTGAGAATACCAGAAATCCTCGGTTAATCTAAACTCCCTCATTAAAGAAATCCATGAGACACGTCTTTCCAGTATTCAAATGCTCCTCTGAAAAATATCTTCCATTTCACTGAAAAGCATTCACCTCGTATTCTTGGGAGACAAACTTTTCCTTGTGGGTCTCTCTCTTCCCTCTTAGCAATTTGGAATGAAAATATTTTCCGTTGTTGGTGGATAATGAGAGCTAATGCGCCTCGACAAGATCCAATGTTTCGGCGGGTTCGCATTCAGTGACATCTAAGAAACAGTATGTCCTTATATTTTTTGCAATGGATGCCTTTCAGACAGCGATAAATGAATTCTAGGATTTCGACCGCACGAAAAAATAAAAGGGATTGATGCTATTGCTGCTGCCACCACAGTAGGAAAAAATCCGTCGCCTCGGAATCCAACAAATTTCCACTCGCTTCATCACACACCGAAAAATATATTTTTCCTCGCCACCTTCGAATGATTCTCCCACCGAAAAAAATTTCATGGCTCAATGAAAAGCTGAAACGCCAGCGAGTGTGGTTTTCAAGAATTTGGGATGATGAAGAACCGCCAAGCAGACAAAAATTAGAATCGGTTACGGTAGCTAGAATAAATTCATCCACTCAGGTAATTCAAGTGCCGATAATAATCTCCGGGAGAAGGATTCTGTGTCCAGAAAGTCTCACTGTTTTTAGAAATTTTAGTGTGGCTACTGTTCAAGCTTTCGCTCAGGGGAAAACATAAAAAATTAAATAGGAAAGAACAATAAATTCCATCCAACACAAATTTCATTATCGCAACAAATTCCGCTTTTCATCAGTCCTTTTCAGAATCAGAACGCCATAACCCATTGAGATGTTGGAGTGGGGTTTAGGGCTCGAGCATTGAATTTGATTCTCACTACGAGAAGCATGTGAGTGTGTCAATGTCAACATTTCACATGTCATTACATATCTCCACAAGAGGACACATGATATATTACTTCCTCCACTCAAGTCCTTCTGGAAGAATATAATTTCATCTTAGTGGTAAGCGCCTAACCATAGCGTCAGTGCCCTTAATCTTCCCCATTATAGGTTGAATACCTCGGTCGCCAATTCTCACAATAAATACAAAGAACTGAAAGTTAAAAATAAAAAAAATGAAATGATCCTTTCAAGAAAAAGAATTAGAATTTATAATTTTCCTCAGGGATGCCTCTGGTGATATATTGGCGCAATGAAGCTAAAGTATCAATTCTTCGAGAGTTGATTCTTCCTTCATTAATAGCACGCAATTTAATGAGAGTATTTACCTCAATCAATGCCGCATTAGGGGAAGGCTCTCATATTTTTCTGACATCACTCAGAACCCTCTGCTAATCTAAATGACCTCGACGAAACACCAACAAAGATTCTCACATTTTTTAAGGCCACCAGAAATCGATGAGACGCGTCTTTACAGCATTCAAATTCTCCTCTGCAAAATATCTTCCATTTCACTGAAAAGCATTCACCTCGTATTACTGGAGAGATGACTTCTTTCCTGTGGGTCTCTCCCTTCCCTCTTTGCAATTTGGAATGAAAATATTTTCCGTTGTTGGTGAATAATAAGAGCTAAAGCGCCTCGATCAGATCCAGTGTTTTGCGGGCTCGCATTCAGTGACATCTAAGAAACAGTATGTCCTTAAATTTTTTGCAATGAATGCCTTTCAGACAGCGAAGAATGAATTCTAGGATTTCGACTGCACGAAAAAATAAAAGGGATTGATGCTATTGCTGCTCTCACCACAGTGGAAAGAAATCCTCTGCCTTAGAACTCAACAACGAATATTCACATGCTCCTCCATGAATTTTATTTCCCCTCAATTCTTCCAAGTAATTACCTCACAGGCAAGACGGTAAAGCTCAATTCAAGAGCTGATTCCACGATGTCTGTAGCTCTCAAAGAATTGGAAGAAATGCAAAACATTATAATGAGTTAAGGCAGCAGGAATAAATCCTCGCACGGACGATTCAAGTCCCGATAATAATCTCCGGAAAAGAGGACAATGTGCCACAATGTTTCACTTATTCTCTACGAATTTTGTTTAGCTAACATTCAACTTTTTCTGCTGGGAAAAAACTAATAAATAAAAGTAAAAATTTCAAACCAGCATAAACGATAAATATCATCCAACACAACCTTCAATATAGCAACGACTTCAGTTTTTCTCAGACCTTTTCCTCCTCAGGACAGAGATAACTATCGAAATGCTATGGTGAAAGGTGAAGGAGAGAGATTAAAGGTCCGAACACTCAGCTTGATTCTCATCACTAAAACAAAGTGGAGTCAATGACAACATTTTCCTTACAAGCTATGACACAGCACCACAAAAAGATATGAGATGAAATATTACTTTCCACACTAAACTCTTTCCAAAGGCAATAATTCAATGGCATTATAAGTAAACATATCATACTCACATAAGGCCATTCCATCACCCCAAACAAAAATTGTAAAATCGATCACAAATCATCCAAATAGAAAAAAGAAAAACAAAAAAAATCCCAACAAAAAAATTCGCCCAAATTATTTTCCAAAACACAAAAAAGATGTCAAAAACGCAAAAATTCGAAAAACGCGTATTTGGCACGTATTTGTCGTTTTGGGGCCTATTTGACGCGCATAGTGGTTTTTCAAAATTTTGCAAAAAATTGGGTCAAAAACTTTTTCAAATTTTTGCAAACTTTTTTGTAAAAAAATATTTTTTTTTGACTTTTTCGGCGAAAATTTTTTTTGTTCCAAAAATGGTTGTGCGGGATTTGTTTGTCCCTAATTTACATCGAAAACGCCGAAATCCGTTTTAAAAATGATTCAATTTCGAGCGAGAACGGGCATTTTGCGATTTTCCCAAAATTCACATTTTTGGGCCAAAATGGCCAAAAACCGGTTTTTTTGAAAATGGTCAAAAATGTCAAAAACGCAAAAATTCGAAAAACGCGTATTTGGCACGTATTTGTCGTTTTCGGGCCTATTTGACGCGCATAGTGGTTTTTCGAAATTTTGCAAAAAATTGGGTCAAAAACTTTTTCAAATTTTTGCAAACTTTTTTGTAAAAAAATATTTTTTTTTGACTTTTTCGGCGAAAATTTTTTTTGTTCCAAAAATGGTTGTGCGGGATTTGTTTGTCCCTAATTTTCATCGAAAACGCCGAAATCCGTTTTAAAAATGATTCAATTTCGAGCGAGAACGGGCATTTTGCGATTTTCCCAAAATTCACATTTTTGGGCCAAAATGGCCAAAAACCGGTTTTTTTGAAAATGGTCAAAAATGTCAAAAACGCAAAAATTCGAAAAACGCGTATTTGGCACGTATTTGTCGTTTTGGGGCCTATTTGACGCGCATAGTGGTTTTTCAAAATTTTGCAAAAAATTCGGTCAAAAACTTTTTCAAATTTTTGCAAACTTTTTTGTAAAAAAATATTTTTTTTTGACTTTTTCGGCGAAAATTTTTTTTGTTCCAAAAATGGTTGTGCGGGATTTGTTTGTCCCTAATTTTCATCGAAAACGCCGAAATCCGTTTTAAAAATGATTCAATTTCGAGCGAGAACGGGCATTTTGCGATTTTCCCAAAATTCACATTTTTGGGCCAAAATGGCCAAAAACCGGTTTTTTTGAAAATGGTCAAAAATGTCAAAAACGCAAAAATTCGAAAAACGCGTATTTGGCACGTATTTGTCGTTTTGGGCCTATTTGACGCGCATAGTGGTTTTTCAAAATTTTGCAAAAAATTGGTCAAAAACTTTTTCAAATTTTTGCAAACTTTTTTGTAAAAAAATATTTTTTTTTGACTTTTTCGGCGAAAATTTTTTTTGTTCCAAAAATGGTTGTGCGGGATTTGTTTGTCCCTAATTTACATCGAAAACGCCGAAATCCGTTTTAAAAATGATTCAATTTCGAGCGAGAACGGGCATTTTGCGATTTTCCCAAAATTCACATTTTTGGGCCAAAATGGCCAAAAACCGGTTTTTTTGAAAATGGTCAAAAATGTCAAAAACGCAAAAATTCGAAAAACGCGTATTTGGCACGTATTTGTCGTTTTCGGGCCTATTTGACGCGCATAGTGGTTTTTCGAAATTTTGCAAAAAATTGGGTCAAAAACTTTTTCAAATTTTTGCAAACTTTTTTGTAAAAAAATATTTTTTTTTGACTTTTTCGGCGAAAATTTTTTTTGTTCCAAAAATGGTTGTGCGGGATTTGTTTGTCCCTAATTTACATCGAAAACGCCGAAATCCGTTTTAAAAATGATTCAATTTCGAGCGAGAACGGGCATTTTGCGATTTTCCCAAAATTCACATTTTTGGGCCAAAATGGCCAAAAACCGGTTTTTTTGAAAATGGTCAAAAATGTCAAAAACGCAAAAATTCGAAAAACGCGTATTTGGCACGTATTTGTCGTTTTCGGGCCTATTTGACGCGCATAGTGGTTTTTCAAATTTTGCAAAAAATTGGGTCAAAAACTTTTTCAAATTTTTGCAAACTTTTTTGTAAAAAAATATTTTTTTTTGACTTTTTCGGCGAAAATTTTTTTTGTTCCAAAAATGGTTGTGCGGGATTTGTTTGTCCCTAATTTACATCGAAAACGCCGAAATCCGTTTTAAAAATGATTCAATTTCGAGCGAGAACGGGCATTTTGCGATTTTCCCAAAATTCACATTTTTGGGCCAAAATGGCCAAAAACCGGTTTTTTTGAAAATGGTCAAAAATGTCAAAAACGCAAAAATTCGAAAAACGCGTATTTGGCACGTATTTGTCGTTTTGGGGCCTATTTGACGCGCATAGTGGTTTTTCAAAATTTTGCAAAAAATTGGTCAAAAACTTTTTCAAATTTTTGCAAACTTTTTTGTAAAAAAATATTTTTTTTTGACTTTTTCGGCGAAAATTTTTTTTGTTCCAAAAATGGTTGTGCGGGATTTGTTTGTCCCTAATTTTCATCGAAAACGCCGAAATCCGTTTTAAAAATGATTCAATTTCGAGCGAGAACGGGCATTTTGCGATTTTCCCAAAATTCACATTTTTGGGCCAAAATGGCCAAAAACCGGTTTTTTTGAAAATGGTCAAAAATGTCAAAAACGCAAAAATTCGAAAAACGCGTATTTGGCACGTATTTGTCGTTTTCGGGCCTATTTGACGCGCATAGTGGTTTTTCAAAATTTTGCAAAAAATTCGGGTCAAAAACTTTTTCAAATTTTTGCAAACTTTTTTGTAAAAAAATATTTTTTTTTGACTTTTTCGGCGAAAATTTTTTTTGTTCCAAAAATGGTTGTGCGGGATTTGTTTGTCCCTAATTTACATCGAAAACGCCGAAATCCGTTTTAAAAATGATTCAATTTCGAGCGAGAACGGGCATTTTGCGATTTTCCCAAAATTCACATTTTTGGGCCAAAATGGCCAAAAACCGGTTTTTTTGAAAATGGTCAAAAATGTCAAAAACGCAAAAATTCGAAAAACGCGTATTTGGCACGTATTTGTCGTTTTCGGGGCCTATTTGACGCGCATAGTGGTTTTTCAAAATTTTGCAAAAAATTGGGTCAAAAACTTTTTCAAATTTTTGCAAACTTTTTTGTAAAAAAATATTTTTTTTTGACTTTTTCGGCGAAAATTTTTTTTGTTCCAAAAATGGTTGTGCGGGATTTGTTTGTCCCTAATTTTCATCGAAAACGCCGAAATCCGTTTTAAAAATGATTCAATTTCGAGCGAGAACGGGCATTTTGCGATTTTCCCAAAATTCACATTTTTGGGCCAAAATGGCCAAAAACCGGTTTTTTTGAAAATGGTCAAAAATGTCAAAAACGCAAAAATTCGAAAAACGCGTATTTGGCACGTATTTGTCGTTTTCGGGCCTATTTGACGCGCATAGTGGTTTTTCAAAATTTTGCAAAAAATTGGGTCAAAAACTTTTTCAAATTTTTGCAAACTTTTTTGTAAAAAAATATTTTTTTTTGACTTTTTCGGCGAAAATTTTTTTTGTTCCAAAAATGGTTGTGCGGGATTTGTTTGTCCCTAATTTACATCGAAAACGCCGAAATCCGTTTTAAAAATGATTCAATTTCGAGCGAGAACGGGCATTTTGCGATTTTCCCAAAATTCACATTTTTGGGCCAAAATGGCCAAAAACCGGTTTTTTTGAAAATGGTCAAAAATGTCAAAAACGCAAAAATTCGAAAAACGCGTATTTGGCACGTATTTGTCGTTTTCGGGCCTATTTGACGCGCATAGTGGTTTTTCAAAATTTTGCAAAAAATTGGGTCAAAAACTTTTTCAAATTTTTGCAAACTTTTTTGTAAAAAAATATTTTTTTTTGACTTTTTCGGCGAAAATTTTTTTTGTTCCAAAAATGGTTGTGCGGGATTTGTTTGTCCCTAATTTTCATCGAAAACGCCGAAATCCGTTTTAAAAATGATTCAATTTCGAGCGAGAACGGGCATTTTGCGATTTTCCCAAAATTCACATTTTGGGCCAAAATGGCCAAAAACGGTTTTTTTGAAAATGGTCAAAAATGTCAAAAACGCAAAAATTCGAAAAACGCGTATTTGGCACGTATTTGTCGTTTTGGGGCCTATTTGACGCGCATAGTGGTTTTTCAAAATTTTGCAAAAAATTGGGTCAAAAACTTTTTCAAATTTTTGCAAACTTTTTTGTAAAAAAATATTTTTTTTTGACTTTTTCGGCGAAAATTTTTTTTGTTCCAAAAATGGTTGTGCGGGATTTGTTTGTCCCTAATTTTCATCGAAAACGCCGAAATCCGTTTTAAAAATGATTCAATTTCGAGCGAGAACGGGCATTTTGCGATTTTCCCAAAATTCACATTTTTGGGCCAAAATGGCCAAAAACCGGTTTTTTTGAAAATGGTCAAAAATGTCAAAAACGCAAAAATTCGAAAAACGCGTATTTGGCACGTATTTGTCGTTTTGGGCCTATTTGACGCGCATAGTGGTTTTTCAAAATTTTGCAAAAAATTGGGTCAAAAACTTTTTCAAATTTTTGCAAACTTTTTTGTAAAAAAATATTTTTTTTTGACTTTTTCGGCGAAAATTTTTTTTGTTCCAAAAATGGTTGTGCGGGATTTGTTTGTCCCTAATTTCATCGAAAACGCCGAAATCCGTTTTAAAAATGATTCAATTTCGAGCGAGAACGGGCATTTTGCGATTTTCCCAAAATTCACATTTTTGGGCCAAAATGGCCAAAAACCGGTTTTTTTGAAAATGGTCAAAAATGTCAAAAACGCAAAAATTCGAAAAACGCGTATTTGGCACGTATTTGTCGTTTTCGGGCCTATTTGACGCGCATAGTGGTTTTTCAAAATTTTGCAAAAAATTGGGTCAAAAACTTTTTCAAATTTTTGCAAACTTTTTTGTAAAAAAATATTTTTTTTTGACTTTTTCGGCGAAAATTTTTTTTGTTCCAAAAATGGTTGTGCGGGATTTGTTTGTCCCTAATTTCATCGAAAACGCCGAAATCCGTTTTAAAAATGATTCAATTTCGAGCGAGAACGGGCATTTTGCGATTTTCCCAAAATTCACATTTTTGGGCCAAAATGGCCAAAAACCGGTTTTTTTGAAAATGGTCAAAAATGTCAAAAACGCAAAAATTCGAAAAACGCGTATTTGGCACGTATTTGTCGTTTTGGGGCCTATTTGACGCGCATAGTGGTTTTTCGAAATTTTGCAAAAAATTGGGTCAAAAACTTTTTCAAATTTTTGCAAACTTTTTTGTAAAAAAATATTTTTTTTTGACTTTTTCGGCGAAAATTTTTTTTGTTCCAAAAATGGTTGTGCGGGATTTGTTTGTCCCTAATTTTCATCGAAAACGCCGAAATCCGTTTTAAAAATGATTCAATTTCGAGCGAGAACGGGCATTTTGCGATTTTCCCAAAATTCACATTTTTGGGCCAAAATGGCCAAAAACGGTTTTTTTGAAAATGGTCAAAAATGTCAAAAACGCAAAAATTCGAAAAACGCGTATTTGGCACGTATTTGTCGTTTTGGGGCCTATTTGACGCGCATAGTGGTTTTTCAAAATTTTGCAAAAAATTGGGTCAAAAACTTTTTCAAATTTTTGCAAACTTTTTTGTAAAAAAATATTTTTTTTTGACTTTTTCGGCGAAAATTTTTTTTGTTCCAAAAATGGTTGTGCGGGATTTGTTTGTCCCTAATTTTCATCGAAAACGCCGAAATCCGTTTTAAAAATGATTCAATTTCGAGCGAGAACGGGCATTTTGCGATTTTCCCAAAATTCACATTTTTGGGCCAAAATGGCCAAAAACCGGTTTTTTTGAAAATGGTCAAAAATGTCAAAAACGCAAAAATTCGAAAAACGCGTATTTGGCACGTATTTGTCGTTTTCGGGCCTATTTGACGCGCATAGTGGTTTTTCAAAATTTTGCAAAAAATTGGGTCAAAAACTTTTTCAAATTTTTGCAAACTTTTTTGTAAAAAAATATTTTTTTTTGACTTTTTCGGCGAAAATTTTTTTTGTTCCAAAAATGGTTGTGCGGGATTTGTTTGTCCCTAATTTTCATCGAAAACGCCGAAATCCGTTTTAAAAATGATTCAATTTCGAGCGAGAACGGGCATTTTGCGATTTTCCCAAAATTCACATTTTTGGGCCAAAATGGCCAAAAACCGGTTTTTTTGAAAATGGTCAAAAATGTCAAAAACGCAAAAATTCGAAAAACGCGTATTTGGCACGTATTTGTCGTTTTGGGGCCTATTTGACGCGCATAGTGGTTTTTCAAAATTTTGCAAAAAATTGGGTCAAAAACTTTTTCAAATTTTTGCAAACTTTTTTGTAAAAAAATATTTTTTTTTGACTTTTTCGGCGAAAATTTTTTTTGTTCCAAAAATGGTTGTGCGGGATTTGTTTGTCCCTAATTTCATCGAAAACGCCGAAATCCGTTTTAAAAATGATTCAATTTCGAGCGAGAACGGGCATTTTGCGATTTTCCCAAAATTCACATTTTTGGGCCAAAATGGCCAAAAACCGGTTTTTTTGAAAATGGTCAAAAATGTCAAAAACGCAAAAATTCGAAAAACGCGTATTTGGCACGTATTTGTCGTTTTGGGGCCTATTTGACGCGCATAGTGGTTTTTCAAATTTTGCAAAAAATTGGGTCAAAAACTTTTTCAAATTTTTGCAAACTTTTTTGTAAAAAAATATTTTTTTTTGACTTTTTCGGCGAAAATTTTTTTTGTTCCAAAAATGGTTGTGCGGGATTTGTTTGTCCCTAATTTTCATCGAAAACGCCGAAATCCGTTTTAAAAATGATTCAATTTCGAGCGAGAACGGGCATTTTGCGATTTTCCCAAAATTCACATTTTTGGGCCAAAATGGCCAAAAACCGGTTTTTTTGAAAATGGTCAAAAATGTCAAAAACGCAAAAATTCGAAAAACGCGTATTTGGCACGTATTTGTCGTTTTCGGGCCTATTTGACGCGCATAGTGGTTTTTCAAAATTTTGCAAAAAATTGGGTCAAAAACTTTTTCAAATTTTTGCAAACTTTTTTGTAAAAAAATATTTTTTTTTGACTTTTTCGGCGAAAATTTTTTTTGTTCCAAAAATGGTTGTGCGGGATTTGTTTGTCCCTAATTTCATCGAAAACGCCGAAATCCGTTTTAAAAATGATTCAATTTCGAGCGAGAACGGGCATTTTGCGATTTTCCCAAAATTCACATTTTTGGGCCAAAATGGCCAAAAACCGGTTTTTTTGAAAATGGTCAAAAATGTCAAAAACGCAAAAATTCGAAAAACGCGTATTTGGCACGTATTTGTCGTTTTGGGCCTATTTGACGCGCATAGTGGTTTTTCGAAATTTTGCAAAAAATTGGGTCAAAAACTTTTTCAAATTTTTGCAAACTTTTTTGTAAAAAAATATTTTTTTTTGACTTTTTCGGCGAAAATTTTTTTTGTTCCAAAAATGGTTGTGCGGGATTTGTTTGTCCCTAATTTACATCGAAAACGCCGAAATCCGTTTTAAAAATGATTCAATTTCGAGCGAGAACGGGCATTTTGCGATTTTCCCAAAATTCACATTTTTGGGCCAAAATGGCCAAAAACCGGTTTTTTTGAAAATGGTCAAAAATGTCAAAAACGCAAAAATTCGAAAAACGCGTATTTGGCACGTATTTGTCGTTTTGGGCCTATTTGACGCGCATAGTGGTTTTTCAAAATTTTGCAAAAAATTGGGTCAAAAACTTTTTCAAATTTTTGCAAACTTTTTTGTAAAAAAATATTTTTTTTTGACTTTTTCGGCGAAAATTTTTTTTGTTCCAAAAATGGTTGTGCGGGATTTGTTTGTCCCTAATTTACATCGAAAACGCCGAAATCCGTTTTAAAAATGATTCAATTTCGAGCGAGAACGGGCATTTTGCGATTTTCCCAAAATTCACATTTTTGGGCCAAAATGGCCAAAAACCGGTTTTTTTGAAAATGGTCAAAAATGTCAAAAACGCAAAAATTCGAAAAACGCGTATTTGGCACGTATTTGTCGTTTTGGGCCTATTTGACGCGCATAGTGGTTTTTCAAAATTTTGCAAAAAATTGGGTCAAAAACTTTTTCAAATTTTTGCAAACTTTTTTGTAAAAAAATATTTTTTTTTGACTTTTTCGGCGAAAATTTTTTTTGTTCCAAAAATGGTTGTGCGGGATTTGTTTGTCCCTAATTTACATCGAAAACGCCGAAATCCGTTTTAAAAATGATTCAATTTCGAGCGAGAACGGGCATTTTGCGATTTTCCCAAAATTCACATTTTTGGGCCAAAATGGCCAAAAACCGGTTTTTTTGAAAATGGTCAAAAATGTCAAAAACGCAAAAATTCGAAAAACGCGTATTTGGCACGTATTTGTCGTTTTCGGGCCTATTTGACGCGCATAGTGGTTTTTCAAAATTTTGCAAAAAATTGGGTCAAAAACTTTTTCAAATTTTTGCAAACTTTTTTGTAAAAAAATATTTTTTTTTGACTTTTTCGGCGAAAATTTTTTTTGTTCCAAAAATGGTTGTGCGGGATTTGTTTGTCCCTAATTTACATCGAAAACGCCGAAATCCGTTTTAAAAATGATTCAATTTCGAGCGAGAACGGGCATTTTGCGATTTTCCCAAAATTCACATTTTTGGGCCAAAATGGCCAAAAACCGGTTTTTTTGAAAATGGTCAAAAATGTCAAAAACGCAAAAATTCGAAAAACGCGTATTTGGCACGTATTTGTCGTTTTCGGGCCTATTTGACGCGCATAGTGGTTTTTCAAATTTTGCAAAAAATTGGGTCAAAAACTTTTTCAAATTTTTGCAAACTTTTTTGTAAAAAAATATTTTTTTTTGACTTTTTCGGCGAAAATTTTTTTTGTTCCAAAAATGGTTGTGCGGGATTTGTTTGTCCCTAATTTACATCGAAAACGCCGAAATCCGTTTTAAAAATGATTCAATTTCGAGCGAGAACGGGCATTTTGCGATTTTCCCAAAATTCACATTTTTGGGCCAAAATGGCCAAAAACCGGTTTTTTTGAAAATGGTCAAAAATGTCAAAAACGCAAAAATTCGAAAAACGCGTATTTGGCACGTATTTGTCGTTTTCGGGCCTATTTGACGCGCATAGTGGTTTTTCAAAATTTTGCAAAAAATTGGGTCAAAAACTTTTTCAAATTTTTGCAAATTTTTTGTAAAAAAATATTTTTTTTTGACTTTTTCGGCGAAAATTTTTTTTGTTCCAAAAATGGTTGTGCGGGATTTGTTTGTCCCTAATTTACATCGAAAACGCCGAAATCCGTTTTAAAAATGATTCAATTTCGAGCGAGAACGGGCATTTTGCGATTTTCCCAAAATTCACATTTTTGGGCCAAAATGGCCAAAAACCGGTTTTTTTGAAAATGGTCAAAAATGTCAAAAACGCAAAAATTCGAAAAACGCGTATTTGGCACGTATTTGTCGTTTTGGGGCCTATTTGACGCGCATAGTGGTTTTTCAAAATTTTGCAAAAAATTGGGTCAAAAACTTTTTCAAATTTTTGCAAACTTTTTTGTAAAAAAATATTTTTTTTTGACTTTTTCGGCGAAAATTTTTTTTGTTCCAAAAATGGTTGTGCGGGATTTGTTTGTCCCTAATTTACATCGAAAACGCCGAAATCCGTTTTAAAAATGATTCAATTTCGAGCGAGAACGGGCATTTTGCGATTTTCCCAAAATTCACATTTTTGGGCCAAAATGGCCAAAAACCGGTTTTTTTGAAAATGGTCAAAAATGTCAAAAACGCAAAAATTCGAAAAACGCGTATTTGGCACGTATTTGTCGTTTTCGGGCCTATTTGACGCGCATAGTGGTTTTTCAAAATTTTGCAAAAAATTGGGTCAAAAACTTTTTCAAATTTTTGCAAACTTTTTTGTAAAAAAATATTTTTTTTTGACTTTTTCGGCGAAAATTTTTTTTGTTCCAAAAATGGTTGTGCGGGATTTGTTTGTCCCTAATTTACATCGAAAACGCCGAAATCCGTTTTAAAAATGATTCAATTTCGAGCGAGAACGGGCATTTTGCGATTTTCCCAAAATTCACATTTTTGGGCCAAAATGGCCAAAAACCGGTTTTTTTGAAAATGGTCAAAAATGTCAAAAACGCAAAAATTCGAAAAACGCGTATTTGGCACGTATTTGTCGTTTTCGGGCCTATTTGACGCGCATAGTGGTTTTTCAAAATTTTGCAAAAAATTGGGTCAAAAACTTTTTCAAATTTTTGCAAACTTTTTTGTAAAAAAATATTTTTTTTTGACTTTTTCGGCGAAAATTTTTTTTGTTCCAAAAATGGTTGTGCGGGATTTGTTTGTCCCTAATTTACATCGAAAACGCCGAAATCCGTTTTAAAAATGATTCAATTTCGAGCGAGAACGGGCATTTTGCGATTTTCCCAAAATTCACATTTTTGGGCCAAAATGGCCAAAAACCGGTTTTTTTGAAAATGGTCAAAAATGTCAAAAACGCAAAAATTCGAAAAACGCGTATTTGGCACGTATTTGTCGTTTTCGGGCCTATTTGACGCGCATAGTGGTTTTTCAAATTTTGCAAAAAATTGGGTCAAAAACTTTTTCAAATTTTTGCAAACTTTTTTGTAAAAAAATATTTTTTTTTGACTTTTTCGGCGAAAATTTTTTTTGTTCCAAAAATGGTTGTGCGGGATTTGTTTGTCCCTAATTTTCATCGAAAACGCCGAAATCCGTTTTAAAAATGATTCAATTTCGAGCGAGAACGGGCATTTTGCGATTTTCCCAAAATTCACATTTTTGGGCCAAAATGGCCAAAAACCGGTTTTTTTGAAAATGGTCAAAAATGTCAAAAACGCAAAAATTCGAAAAACGCGTATTTGGCACGTATTTGTCGTTTTCGGGCCTATTTGACGCGCATAGTGGTTTTTCAAAATTTTGCAAAAAATTGGGTCAAAAACTTTTTCAAATTTTTGCAAACTTTTTTGTAAAAAAATATTTTTTTTTGACTTTTTCGGCGAAAATTTTTTTTGTTCCAAAAATGGTTGTGCGGGATTTGTTTGTCCCTAATTTACATCGAAAACGCCGAAATCCGTTTTAAAAATGATTCAATTTCGAGCGAGAACGGGCATTTTGCGATTTTCCCAAAATTCACATTTTTGGGCCAAAATGGCCAAAAACCGGTTTTTTTGAAAATGGTCAAAAATGTCAAAAACGCAAAAATTCGAAAAACGCGTATTTGGCACGTATTTGTCGTTTTCGGGCCTATTTGACGCGCATAGTGGTTTTTCAAAATTTTGCAAAAAATTGGGTCAAAAACTTTTTCAAATTTTTGCAAACTTTTTTGTAAAAAAATATTTTTTTTTGACTTTTTCGGCGAAAATTTTTTTTGTTCCAAAAATGGTTGTGCGGGATTTGTTTGTCCCTAATTTTCATCGAAAACGCCGAAATCCGTTTTAAAAATGATTCAATTTCGAGCGAGAACGGGCATTTTGCGATTTTCCCAAAATTCACATTTTTGGGCCAAAATGGCCAAAAACCGGTTTTTTTGAAAATGGTCAAAAATGTCAAAAACGCAAAAATTCGAAAAACGCGTATTTGGCACGTATTTGTCGTTTTCGGGCCTATTTGACGCGCATAGTGGTTTTTCAAAATTTTGCAAAAAATTGGGTCAAAAACTTTTTCAAATTTTTGCAAACTTTTTTGTAAAAAAATATTTTTTTTTGACTTTTTCGGCGAAAATTTTTTTTGTTCCAAAAATGGTTGTGCGGGATTTGTTTGTCCCTAATTTCATCGAAAACGCCGAAATCCGTTTTAAAAATGATTCAATTTCGAGCGAGAACGGGCATTTTGCGATTTTCCCAAAATTCACATTTTTGGGCCAAAATGGCCAAAAACCGGTTTTTTTGAAAATGGTCAAAAATGTCAAAAACGCAAAAATTCGAAAAACGCGTATTTGGCACGTATTTGTCGTTTTGGGCCTATTTGACGCGCATAGTGGTTTTTCAAAATTTTGCAAAAAATTGGGTCAAAAACTTTTTCAAATTTTTGCAAACTTTTTTGTAAAAAAATATTTTTTTTGACTTTTTCGGCGAAAATTTTTTTTGTTCCAAAAATGGTTGTGCGGGATTTGTTTGTCCCTAATTTCATCGAAAACGCCGAAATCCGTTTTAAAAATGATTCAATTTCGAGCGAGAACGGGCATTTTGCGATTTTCCCAAAATTCACATTTTTGGGCCAAAATGGCCAAAAACCGTTTTTTTGAAAATGGTCAAAAATGTCAAAAACGCAAAAATTCGAAAAACGCGTATTTGGCACGTATTTGTCGTTTTGGGGCCTATTTGACGCGCATAGTGGTTTTTCAAAATTTTGCAAAAAATTGGGTCAAAAACTTTTTCAAATTTTTGCAAACTTTTTTGTAAAAAAATATTTTTTTTTGACTTTTTCGGCGAAAATTTTTTTTGTTCCAAAAATGGTTGTGCGGGATTTGTTTGTCCCTAATTTTCATCGAAAACGCCGAAATCCGTTTTAAAAATGATTCAATTTCGAGCGAGAACGGGCATTTTGCGATTTTCCCAAAATTCACATTTTTGGGCCAAAATGGCCAAAAACCGGTTTTTTTGAAAATGGTCAAAAATGTCAAAAACGCAAAAATTCGAAAAACGCGTATTTGGCACGTATTTGTCGTTTTCGGGCCTATTTGACGCGCATAGTGGTTTTTCAAAATTTTGCAAAAAATTGGGTCAAAAACTTTTTCAAATTTTTGCAAACTTTTTTGTAAAAAAATATTTTTTTTTGACTTTTTCGGCGAAAATTTTTTTTGTTCCAAAAATGGTTGTGCGGGATTTGTTTGTCCCTAATTTACATCGAAAACGCCGAAATCCGTTTTAAAAATGATTCAATTTCGAGCGAGAACGGGCATTTTGCGATTTTCCCAAAATTCACATTTTTGGGCCAAAATGGCCAAAAACCGGTTTTTTTGAAAATGGTCAAAAATGTCAAAAACGCAAAAATTCGAAAAACGCGTATTTGGCACGTATTTGTCGTTTTGGGGCCTATTTGACGCGCATAGTGGTTTTTCAAAATTTTGCAAAAAATTGGGTCAAAAACTTTTTCAAATTTTTGCAAACTTTTTTGTAAAAAAATATTTTTTTTTGACTTTTTCGGCGAAAATTTTTTTTGTTCCAAAAATGGTTGTGCGGGATTTGTTTGTCCCTAATTTTCATCGAAAACGCCGAAATCCGTTTTAAAAATGATTCAATTTCGAGCGAGAACGGGCATTTTGCGATTTTCCCAAAATTCACATTTTTGGGCCAAAATGGCCAAAAACCGGTTTTTTTGAAAATGGTCAAAAATGTCAAAAACGCAAAAATTCGAAAAACGCGTATTTGGCACGTATTTGTCGTTTTGGGCCTATTTGACGCGCATAGTGGTTTTTCAAATTTTGCAAAAAATTGGGTCAAAAACTTTTTCAAATTTTTGCAAACTTTTTTGTAAAAAAATATTTTTTTTTGACTTTTTCGGCGAAAATTTTTTTTGTTCCAAAAATGGTTGTGCGGGATTTGTTTGTCCCTAATTTTCATCGAAAACGCCGAAATCCGTTTTAAAAATGATTCAATTTCGAGCGAGAACGGGCATTTTGCGATTTTCCCAAAATTCACATTTTTGGGCCAAAATGGCCAAAAACCGGTTTTTTTGAAAATGGTCAAAAATGTCAAAAACGCAAAAATTCGAAAAACGCGTATTTGGCACGTATTTGTCGTTTTCGGGCCTATTTGACGCGCATAGTGGTTTTTCAAAATTTTGCAAAAAATTGGGTCAAAAACTTTTTCAAATTTTTGCAAATTTTTTGTAAAAAAATATTTTTTTTGACTTTTTCGGCGAAAATTTTTTTTGTTCCAAAAATGGTTGTGCGGGATTTGTTTGTCCCTAATTTACATCGAAAACGCCGAAATCCGTTTTAAAAATGATTCAATTTCGAGCGAGAACGGGCATTTTGCGATTTTCCCAAAATTCACATTTTTGGGCCAAAATGGCCAAAAACCGGTTTTTTTGAAAATGGTCAAAAATGTCAAAAACGCAAAAATTCGAAAAACGCGTATTTGGCACGTATTTGTCGTTTTCGGGCCTATTTGACGCGCATAGTGGTTTTTCAAAATTTTGCAAAAAATTGGGTCAAAAACTTTTTCAAATTTTTGCAAACTTTTTTGTAAAAAATATTTTTTTTGACTTTTTCGGCGAAAATTTTTTTTGTTCCAAAAATGGTTGTGCGGGATTTGTTTGTCCCTAATTTCATCGAAAACGCCGAAATCCGTTTTAAAAATGATTCAATTTCGAGCGAGAACGGGCATTTTGCGATTTTCCCAAAATTCACATTTTTGGGCCAAAATGGCCAAAAACCGGTTTTTTTTGAAAATGGTCAAAAATGTCAAAAACGCAAAAATTCGAAAAACGCGTATTTGGCACGTATTTGTCGTTTTGGGGCCTATTTGACGCGCATAGTGGTTTTTCAAAATTTTGCAAAAAATTGGGTCAAAAACTTTTTCAAATTTTTGCAAACTTTTTTGTAAAAAAATATTTTTTTTTGACTTTTTCGGCGAAAATTTTTTTTGTTCCAAAAATGGTTGTGCGGGATTTGTTTGTCCCTAATTTTCATCGAAAACGCCGAAATCCGTTTTAAAAATGATTCAATTTCGAGCGAGAACGGGCATTTTGCGATTTTCCCAAAATTCACATTTTTGGGCCAAAATGGCCAAAAACCGGTTTTTTTGAAAATGGTCAAAAATGTCAAAAACGCAAAAATTCGAAAAACGCGTATTTGGCACGTATTTGTCGTTTTGGGCCTATTTGACGCGCATAGTGGTTTTTCAAAATTTTGCAAAAAATTGGGTCAAAAACTTTTTCAAATTTTATTTTATTACTTTTTTTTTGTTGGATGTTTAATTTTTCTCTGTCTTGTTCTGATGTTTTTGTGAATGTTTCGGATTTTATTAATGGCGGTTGTTGATTTCTTTTTGTACTTCGTTGGAGTGTTTATATCTTGTCACGTTGGGTCGCTTTACTAGGGCATGGAGCTATATCCCATCCAAAATTCTGCAGTAGAGAAATAATATTTCTTACGTGTGCTTTTGTGGTGTTGTGTCATGGCTTTTTAGCTGAAAGTCTTCATTGATATCCTCACGTGATTCTGCTAATAGGAATCGAAGGGAATGCTGGAATCTAACCCTAACTCGTTCGCCCAACATCTCGATAGGTGAAGATATCAGTGGAGGAAATAATTCTGATAGAGTGGCGGTTTTGTTGTGTGGATGAAATTTATTGTCTATTCATATTTGGAATTTTTCTACCTTTTTTACAGCAGCAAGAGCTGTACGTTAGTGACAACAAATTTTCGAAAAACAGTGAGACATTGTGGAGGCAGTATCCTTCTCCTCGGATATTTTTATCAAGGTTTGCGTTGCCCGGAAAGAATGAGTTCATTCTAGCTACTTGACCATTCTATTTTTTGTCTGTTTGCTGATTCTCCGGAAGCCACACTGATTGGTTTATCAGCTTTTGCATTGAGCCTTGCCGTCTTTACCTGTGAGAGAATTATTTGGAAGAGTTGAGGGAAATAAAATTCGTTGAGAGTGGTACGGCGCAGGGCTGGACGTTAATTTTTGAGGCGGAAGATCTCCTCCTACTGTGGTGGCAGCAGCAATAGCATCAATCCCTTTTATTTTTCGTGCAGTCGAAATCCTAGAATTCATTCTTCGCAGTCTGAAAGACATTCATTGCAAAAAATTTAAGGACATCCTGTTTCTTAGATGTCACTGAATGCGAGCCCGCCGAAACATGGATCTGATCGAGGCGCTTTAGCTCTTATTATTCACCAACAACGGAAAATATTTTCATTCCAAATTGCAAAGAGGGAAGAGAGAGACCCACAGGTGGGAAGCCATCTCTCCAAGAATACGAGGTGAATGCTTTCAGTGCGATGGAAGATATTTTTCAGAGGAGAATTTGAATACTGAAAGACGCGTCTCATCGATTTCTTGTGTGAGGAATTTAGGAATTATGGTGTTTCGTCAAAGACCATCTAGATCAATCGAGGATTCCGAGTGATGTCGAAACAATGTGGGAAATTGCTTCCAAAACTGCGTCACCTGAAAAAATATTCTTAGCTTGTTGATTATGAAGGAGGAGGTAATCAGAAATCTCGATCACTCGCGATATTAGCCTCATTGTGCCAAGATATCACCAGAGTCATCCTTGAGAAAAAATGAAAATTCTAATTCTTTTTTTCTTACGTAGATTAAAGAAATGATAATGAACTTTGCGCTGGTGGCCTGGTGTTGTGCGTGGGAGTTAGGAGCCAGCATCACAGCGAAAACGAATTCAATTTGTTCTGCGGAATTCTGGAGGAGACCGAGCGCATGGTTACGGATGTAACGGATTACGCAAACGACGAAAACAGGGACAGGGAAATTGTGAAAGAAATGGAAGCGCTTTGCAATGCAACGACAGAGACGTGGATGATTTTCGAAAGATGCTGTGGGTGACGAAGAATTTCTCGAAAACACCCGTCTCCACGGACGCGAAGAATCGACAGGAGGCCCATAAAGAAATTGAAAATCTCATCACTGAGGTGGAGAGAAAGATTCCAGATAACCGAGAGCTCGCGTATAAGGCCAGCAAAGAAAAAGATGAGGGGAAACGGACGGCTGTTGGGGATGATATGTGCGTGTTTTTGTTGATAACGAAAGCGACTAAAAGTTGTGGGAACGGAGAAAAAGCGGCCGGAAAAAAACTCTTTTCAACGACCTTTTCTGCGTGTGTGTGGGAGGGTATTGAGTCACGTCAACCAAGCCACCCAAAAATTTGGTTATCGAAAAGTTGGAAGGATAATGGTGGACTCGGCGAATGGAAACAAATCAAGTCCGGCTCCGGTAGTCTAAAAGCCATTAAGTCTTTCACCGAATTTCTCGAGAAAAATGGACAATCTGTGCAGAGGATAAATTTTGGCTGAAAAGAAAAAATCAGAAAACATGCTGTTTTGCTGAACGAGTATGTGAGGACGATTGGGAAGGGAGCGGAAAAGAATGAGGACGAAAAGATTTTCGGACGCAGTGGGAAAAGTACGAATCGATGTGAGGTTAAAGAGTATGATGGGAGTGGGGATGAAACTCCAAGTCCAGACCATACAGAGAAGAAACGAAAGCATCTGCGGTGATTACAGCGCGACTCTTAAAAACATAAAGAAATCTCCTGGCACACCCAATTCGTAAGCTATTACACCAAGAGGCGGGAAGCGAAAAATGTCGAGGAAAATATTCTCATAAATCGAGCAGACCTTCTCCTTTTCAAAAGCAAAGCGTGAGGCGCGTACGATCGCGAAAGTGGGGCTGGGAAGGACAGCCTCAACGACACGAATATTTCCATTCTTTTTGATGGGGAAAAAAACTCTTTACCAACCTCCTCTTTATCTATTTGTGATCCTCAAAAAAATACCACAAAAAATATCACAGGAATTTTTGTGTGTGCGAAAAAAATATGATATCACTGTGAATTGATTTACTCACCTTTTTCTCCTCTCCATGAAGTTATGGAACAAAAAGAATACAATGTCAGAAAAGAAGGAATGAGAGCGGAGTTTATCGAGGTGTCGAATCAAACCACACAGGCAAATCAGCCCTCGCAACCGGTCAGTGTGGTGATGAAGAAACGAGAGACGGCATTATGGTCGGCATTGCATAAAAACAGCTGGAGGATTCCAATAAATGTGATGATCATGGAGGGGAGACTGTGAAATATTTCGTCATAGGAACTGAGGAATCAACGCGGAACGAGGCGCCCGCCGAGGCAGCAAATCAGAGCGCACAAGACCCTCCCACGCAGCCGCCGAGCAACCTGCGTGGTGTAAATAAAAATGGAGAATGATGCGAGGCGGAAAAGGACATCGAAGGAGAGTTCGAGAGCCGTCCCTATGCGGTGCGAATGACTCATGAGAAAGAAAAAGGAAGAGACGCTGGAATGATGTATCGGATGAAATCTGAGGAGGAAATCGCACCAGCCCACTCGTCCTCTTCCTTATCCCGCTCAGGCAAAATCCCTCCAAAACGCATTCTATAACTGAATAATAATTTTTTACAAAACACATAAGACAACGTCATAAAAAATTACAAAATTCAAAACTGAAAAAGGCACCTTGAAAAATTTAATTTCGTCCATTCTAATTGGTGAGGGTGAGGGTACAGAGGGAGCTTTGGCGTCGAAAATGTGAGGGAAGGAGAAGCCAATTAGGATGGCACTTAGGAGCCGAAAGAGCCGAAAAAAATCACAATAAAAATAATCATGACGTTCTCTGGTGCCTTCTCGGTGCGCTACTGCCGGCATGAAAAGAAAAAGGTGGAATGGTGGAATGGCTCTATCGCCCCTCATTTTTTTTTTTGGACAGAATGGTGAGCCTTTCGAGAGATGCCTCACAGAATTGGCAGGCGATTATCCACAGCGTGGAACTCGCGAAAATTGGGTGCTCTCTGACAAGACTTTCGATTCGCATCGCTTAGGGAAATCCATTCGAGACGCTCTTCTCTATCTCTGCACGATCGGATCGGGGCCAGCTTCATTCTCCAGGGCCACAATGAATTGTTCCGGGGAAAATCGAGGGGGCTAAATTTCGGCCGTGATAATCTTCAAGACTGGGCCTCCTGTGGTCATGGTGAGGGCAATTCCAGGTGGAGACTGATAGCGCCGGTGCCAGTTGTCCAGCCATCTTTAGCCAGAAGATCTGGAACCAATATTGGGCACGCCTTAGACAGTTCGGCATCTATTCTCGGAAATCGGACGACAGGCAGATTGTCCGGACAGTCCTTTAAACATCTGGACGACTCAGGACAGGGCGAGCGCGTATCGTGGCTACGACAAACGCTTGAATCGAGCCGAGAATTCCTCAGTTGTGGAAAGCCTTAGAGTGGTAAATGGAACCATCGGAAAGGAAGAACCCGAGACCACTTCAACCAAGTCTGTAACCACCAAAAGCACCATCCAAAGACGAAATGGGCGATCGCAAAGAAACCTCCAAGACTCTTCAACAACTCAGCCACACTCCAAACCGAAACTCCACCCCCATACACGACTGAGAGCCATCCCATTTCCCATTCCTCTGAAAAGGAAACCAGCTCCACGATCCTTTCACCCCTCCGACACCTCCGGGTCCCCTTCATAAACTGAAATAACCCTCTTATCCGCCCGTTCACTCCTTGGGCCCGCCTTCCACCTCATTGACAGCCCATGCCCCCACCCTTCATCCCTCCCCATCCCTCCAACGGGTTAGGGTTAGGGTTAGGGTTAGGGTTAGGGTTAGGGTTAGGGTTAGGGTTAGGGTTAGGGTTAGGGTTAGGGTTAGGGTTAGGGTTAGGGTTAGGGTTAGGGTTAGGGTTAGGGTTAGGGTTAGGGTTAGGGTTAGGGTTAGGGTTTAGGGTTAGGGTTAGGGTTAGGGTTAGGGTTAGGGTTAGGGTTAGGGTTAGGGTTAGGGTTAGGGTTAGGGTTAGGGTTAGGGTTAGGGTTAGGGTTAGGGTTAGGGTTAGGGTTAGGGTTAGGGTTAGGGTTTAGGGTTAGGGTTAGGGTTAGGGTTAGGGTTAGGGTTAGGGTTAGGGTTAGGGTTAGGGTTAGGGTTAGGGTTAGGGTTAGGGTTAGGGTTAGGGTTAGGGTTAGGGTTAGGGTTAGGGTTAGGGTTTAGGGTTAGGGTTAGGGTTAGGGTTAGGGTTAGGGTTAGGGTTAGGGTTAGGGTTAGGGTTAGGGTTAGGGTTAGGGTTAGGGTTAGGGTTAGGGTTAGGGTTAGGGTTAGGGTTAGGGTTAGGGTTAGGGTTAGGGTTAGGGTTAGGGTTAGGGTTAGGGTTAGGGTTTAGGGTTAGGGTTAGGGTTAGGGTTAGGGTTAGGGTGGGTTAGGGTAGGGTA
>NHOR01000128.1:0-20871 GCA_002287245.1 Trypanosoma congolense
ATACTTTCTGACGTGCATAGTGGTTTTTCGAAATTTTGCAAAAAATTGGGTCAAAAACTTTTTCAAATTTTTGCAAACTTTTTTGTAAAAAAATATTTTTTTTTGACTTTTTCGGCGAAAATTTTTTTTGTTCCAAAAATGGTTGTGCGGGATTTGTTTGTCCCTAATTTTCATCGAAAACGCCGAAATCCGTTTTAAAAATGATTCAATTTCGAGCGAGAACGGGCATTTTGCGATTTTCCCAAAATTCACATTTTTGGGCCAAAATGGCCAAAAACCGGTTTTTTTGAAAATGGTCAAAAATGTCAAAAACGCAAAAATTCGAAAAACGCGTATTTGGCACGTATTTGTCGTTTTCGGGCCTATTTGACGCGCATAGTGGTTTTTCGAAATTTTGCAAAAAATTGGGTCAAAAACTTTTTCAAATTTTTGCAAACTTTTTTGTAAAAAAATATTTTTTTTTGACTTTTTCGGCGAAAATTTTTTTTGTTCCAAAAATGGTTGTGCGGGATTTGTTTGTCCCTAATTTACATCGAAAACGCCGAAATCCGTTTTAAAAATGATTCAATTTCGAGCGAGAACGGGCATTTTGCGATTTTCCCAAAATTCACATTTTTGGGCCAAAATGGCCAAAAACCGGTTTTTTTGAAAATGGTCAAAAATGTCAAAAACGCAAAAATTCGAAAAACGCGTATTTGGCACGTATTTGTCGTTTTGGGGCCTATTTGACGCGCATAGTGGTTTTTCAAAATTTTGCAAAAAATTGGGTCAAAAACTTTTTCAAATTTTTGCAAACTTTTTTGTAAAAAATTTTTTTTTTGACTTTTTCGGCGAAAATTTTTTTTGTTCCAAAATGGTTGTGCGGGATTTGTTTGTCCCTAATTTTCATCGAAAACGCCGAAATCCGTTTTAAAAATGATTCAATTTCGAGCGAGAACGGGCATTTTGCGATTTTCCCAAAATTCACATTTTTGGGCCAAAATGGCCAAAACCGGTTTTTTTGAAAATGGTCAAAAATGTCAAAACGCAAAAATTCGAAAAACGCGTATTTGGCACGTATTTGTCGTTTTGGGGCCTATTTGACGCGCATAGTGGTTTTTCGAAATTTTTGCAAAAAATTGGGTCAAAAACTTTTTCAAATTTTTGCAAACTTTTTTGTAAAAAAATATTTTTTTTTGACTTTTTCGGCGAAAATTTTTTTTGTTCCAAAAATGGTTGTGCGGGATTTGTTTGTCCCTAATTTTCATCGAAAACGCCGAAATCCGTTTTAAAAATGATTCAATTTCGAGCGAGAACGGGCATTTTGCGATTTTCCCAAAATTCACATTTTTGGGCCAAAATGGCCAAAAACCGGTTTTTTTGAAAATGGTCAAAATGTCAAAAACGCAAAAATTCGAAAAACGCGTATTTGGCACGTATTTGTCGTTTTGGGCCTATTTGACGCGCATAGTGGTTTTTCAAAATTTTGCAAAAAATTGGGTCAAAAACTTTTTCAAATTTTTGCAAATTTTTTTGTAAAAAAATATTTTTTTTTGACTTTTTCGGCGAAAATTTTTTTGTTCCAAAAATGGTTGTGCGGGATTTGTTTGTCCCTAATTTTCATCGAAACGCCGAAATCCGTTTTAAAAATGATTCAATTTCGAGCGAGAACGGGCATTTTGCGATTTTCCCAAAATTCACATTTTTGGGCCAAAATGGCCAAAAACCGGTTTTTTTGAAAATGGTCAAAAATGTCAAAAACGCAAAAATTCGAAAAACGCGTATTTGGCACGTATTTGTCGTTTTCGGGCCTATTTGACGCGCATAGTGGTTTTTCAAAAATTTTGCAAAAAATTGGGTCAAAAACTTTTTCAAATTTTTGCAAATTTTTTGTAAAAAAATATTTTTTTTTGACTTTTTCGGCGAAAATTTTTTTTGTTCCAAAAATGGTTGTGCGGGATTTGTTTGTCCCTAATTTTCATCGAAAACGCCGAAATCCGTTTTAAAAATGATTCAATTTCGAGCGAGAACGGGCATTTTGCGATTTTCCCAAAATTCACATTTTTGGGCCAAAATGGCCAAAAACCGGTTTTTTGAAAATGGTCAAAAATGTCAAAAACGCAAAAATTCGAAAACGCGTATTTGGCACGTATTTGTCGTTTTGGGGCCTATTTGACGCGCATAGTGGTTTTTCGAAATTTTGCAAAAAATTGGGTCAAAAACTTTTTCAAATTTTTGCAAACTTTTTTGTAAAAAAATATTTTTTTTTGACTTTTTCGGCGAAAATTTTTTTTGTTCCAAAAATGGTTGTGCGGGATTTGTTTGTCCCTAATTTTCATCGAAAACGCCGAAATCCGTTTTAAAAATGATTGAATTTCGAGCGAGAACGGGCATTTTGCGATTTTCCCAAAATTCACATTTTTGGGCCAAAATGGCCAAAAACCGGTTTTTTTGAAAATGGTCAAAAATGTCAAAAACGCAAAAATCGAAAAGCGTATTTGGCACGTATTTGTCGTTTTGGGGCCTATTTGACGCGCATAGTGGTTTTTCAAAATTTTGCAAAAAATTGGGTCAAAAACTTTTTCAAATTTTTGCAAATTTTTTGTAAAAAAATATTTTTTTTTGACTTTTTCGGCGAAAATTTTTTTTGTTCCAAAAATGGTTGTGCGGGATTTGTTTGTCCTAATTTTCATCGAAACGCCGAAATCCGTTTTAAAAATGATTCAATTTCGAGCGAGAACGGGCATTTTGCGATTTTCCCAAAATTCACATTTTTGGGCCAAAATGGCCAAAAACCGGTTTTTTTGAAAATGGTCAAAAATGTCAAAAACGCAAAAATTCGAAAAACGCGTATTTGGCACGTATTTGTCGTTTTGGGCCTATTTGACGCGCATAGTGGTTTTTCAAAATTTTGCAAAAAATTCGGTCAAAAACTTTTTCAAATTTTTGCAAACTTTTTTGTAAAAAAAATATTTTTTTTTGACTTTTTCGGCGAAAATTTTTTTTGTTCCAAAAATGGTTGTGCGGGATTTGTTTGTCCCTAATTTTCATCGAAAACGCCGAAATCCGTTTTAAAAATGATTCAATTTCGAGCGAGAACGGGCATTTTGCGATTTTCCCAAAATTCACATTTTTGGGCCAAAATGGCCAAAAACCGGTTTTTTTTGAAAATGGTCAAAAAATGTCAAAAACGCAAAAATTCGAAAAACGCGTATTTGGCACGTATTTGTCGTTTTGGGCCTATTTGACGCGCATAGTGGTTTTTCAAAATTTTGCAAAAAATTGGGTCAAAACTTTTTCAAATTTTTGCAAACTTTTTTGTAAAAAAATATTTTTTTTTGACTTTTTTCGGCGAAAATTTTTTTTGTTCCAAAAATGGTTGTGCGGGATTTGTTTGTCCCTAATTTTCATCGAAAACGCCGAAATCCGTTTTAAAAATGATTCAATTTCGAGCGAGAACGGGCATTTTGCGATTTTCCAAAATTCACATTTTTGGGCCAAAATGGCAAAAACCGGTTTTTTTGAAAATGGTCAAAAATGTCAAAAACGCAAAAATTCGAAAAACGCGTATTTGGCACGTATTTGTCGTTTTGGGGCCTATTTGACGCGCATAGTGGTTTTTCAAATTTTGCAAAAAATTGGGTCAAAAACTTTTTCAAATTTTTGCAAATTTTTTTTGTAAAAAAATATTTTTTTTTGACTTTTTCGGCGAAAATTTTTTTTGTTCCAAAAATGGTTGTGCGGGATTTGTTTGTCCCTAATTTCATCGAAAACGCCGAAATCCGTTTTAAAAATGATTCAATTTCGAGCGAGAACGGGCATTTTGCGATTTTCCCAAAATTCACATTTTTGGGCCAAAATGGCCAAAACCGGTTTTTTTGAAAATGGTCAAAAATGTCAAAAACGCAAAAATTCGAAAAAACGCGTATTTGGCACGTATTTGTCGTTTTGGGGCCTATTTGACGCGCATAGTGGTTTTTCAAATTTTGCAAAAAATTGGTCAAAAACTTTTTCAAATTTTTGCAAACTTTTTTGTAAAAAAAATATTTTTTTTTGACTTTTTCGGCGAAAATTTTTTTTGTTCCAAAAATGGTTGTGCGGGATTTGTTTGTCCCTAATTTTCATCGAAAACGCCGAAATCCGTTTAAAAATGATTCAATTTCGAGCGAGAACGGGCATTTTGCGATTTTCCCAAAATTCACATTTTTGGGCCAAATGGCCAAAAACCGGTTTTTTTGAAAATGGTCAAAAATGTCAAAAACGCAAAAATTCGAAAAACGCGTATTTGGCACGTATTTGTCGTTTTGGGGCCTATTTGACGCGCATAGTGGTTTTTCAAAATTTTGCAAAAAATTGGGTCAAAAACTTTTTCAAATTTTTGCAAACTTTTTTGTAAAAAAATATTTTTTTTTGACTTTTTCGGCGAAAATTTTTTTTGTTCCAAAAATGGTTGTGCGGGATTTGTTTGTCCCTAATTTCATCGAAAACGCCGAAATCCGTTTAAAAATGATTCAATTTCGAGCGAGAACGGGCATTTTGCGATTTTCCCAAAATTCACATTTTGGGCCAAAATGGCCAAAAACCGGTTTTTTTGAAAATGGTCAAAATGTCAAAAACGCAAAAATTCGAAAAACGCGTATTTGGCACGTATTTGTCGTTTTGGGCCTATTTGACGCGCATAGTGGTTTTTCAAAATTTTGCAAAAAATTGGGTCAAAAACTTTTTCAAATTTTTGCAAATTTTTTTGTAAAAAAATATTTTTTTTTGACTTTTTCGGCGAAAATTTTTTTTGTTCAAAAATGGTTGTGCGGGATTTGTTTGTCCCTAATTTACATCGAAAACGCCGAAATCCGTTTTAAAAAATGATTCAATTTCGAGCGAGAACGGGCATTTGCGATTTTCCCAAAATTCAAAAATGGCCAAAAACGGTTTTTTTGAAAATGGTCAAAAATGTCAAAACGCAAAAATTCGAAAAACGCGTATTTGGCACGTATTTGTCGTTTTGGGCCTATTTGACGCGCATAGTGGTTTTTTCAAAATTTTGCAAAAAATTGGTCAAAAACTTTTTCAAATTTTTGCAAACTTTTTTGTAAAAAAATTTTTTTTTGACTTTTTCGGCGAAAATTTTTTTGTTCAAAAATGGTTGTGCGGGATTTGTTTGTCCCTAATTTCATCGAAAACGCCGAAATCCGTTTTAAAAATGATTCAATTTCGAGCGAGAACGGGCATTTTGCGATTTTCCCAAAATTCACATTTTTGGGCCAAAATGGCCAAAAACCGGTTTTTTTGAAAATGGTCAAAAATGTCAAAAACGCAAAATTCGAAAAACGCGTATTTGGCACGTATTTGTCGTTTTGGGCCTATTTGACGCGCATAGTGGTTTTTCAAAATTTTTCAAACTTTTTCAAATTTTTGCAAATTTTTTGTAAAAAAATATTTTTTTTTGACTTTTTCGGCGAAAATTTTTTTGTTCCAAAATGGTTGTGCGGGATTTGTTTGTCCTAATTTACATCGTCCGTTTTAAAAATGATTCATTTCGAGCGAGAACGGGCATTTTGCGATTTTCCCAAAATTCACATTTTTGGGCCAAAATGGCCAAAAACCGGTTTTTTTGAAAATGGTCAAAAATGTCAAAAACGCAAAAATTCGAAAAACGCGTATTTGGACGTATTTGTCGTTTTGGGGCCTATTTGACGCGCATAGTGGTTTTTCAAATTTTGCAAAAAATTGGGTCAAAAACTTTTTCAAATTTTTGCAAACTTTTTTGTAAAAAATATTTTTTTTTGACTTTTTCGGCGAAAATTTTTTTTGTTCCAAAAATGGTTGTGCGGGATTTGTTTGTCCCTAATTTCATCGAAAACGCCGAAATCCGTTTTAAAAATGATTCAATTTCGAGCGAGAACGGGCATTTTGCGATTTTCCAAAAATTCACATTTTTGGGCCAAAATGGCCAAAACCGGTTTTTTGAAATGGTCAAAAATGTCAAAAACGCAAAAATTCGAAAAACGCGTATTTGGCACGTATTTGTCGTTTTGGGCCTATTTGACGCGCATAGTGGTTTTCAAAATTTTGCAAAAATTGGTCAAAACTTTTTCAAATTTTTGCAAACTTTTTTGTAAAAAAAATATTTTTTTTGACTTTTTCGGCGAAAATTTTTTTTGTTCCAAAAATGGTTGTGCGGGATTTGTTTGTCCTAATTTTCATCGAAAACGCCGAAATCCGTTTAAAAAATGATTCAATTTCGAGCGAGAACGGGCATTTTGCGATTTTCCAAATTCACATTTTTGGGCCAAAATGGCGGTTTTTTGAAAATGGTCAAAAATGTCAAAAACGCAAAAATTCGAAAACGCGTATTTGGCACGTATTTGTCGTTTTGGGCCTATTTGACGCGCATAGTGGTTTTTCAAAATTTTGCAAAAATTTCAAAAACTTTTTCAATTTTTGCAAACTTTTTGTAAAAAAATATTTTTTTTTGACTTTTTCGGCGAAAATTTTTTTTGTTCCAAATGGTTGTGCGGGATTTGTTTGTCGAAACGCCGAAATCCGTTTTAAAAATGATTCAATTTCGAGCCGGGCATTTTGCGATTTGGGCCAAAATGGCCAAAAACCGGTTTTTTTGAAAATGGTCAAAAATGTCAAAACGCAAAATTCGAAAAACGCGTATTTGGCACGTATTTGTCGTTTTGGGGCCTATTTGACGCGCATAGTGGTTTTTCAAAATTTTGCAAAAAATTGGTCAAAAACTTTTTCAAATTTTTGCAAACTTTTTTGTAAAAAAATATTTTTTTTTGACTTTTTCGGCGAAAATTTTTTTTGTTCCAAAACGGGATTTGTTTGTCCCTAATTTCATCGAAAACGCCGAAATCCGTTTTAAAAATGATTCAATTTCGAGCGAGAACGGGCATTTTGCGATTTTCCAAAATTCACATTTTTGGGCCAAAATGGCCAAAAACCGGTTTTTTTGAAAATGGTCAAAATGTCAAAAACGCAAAAATTCGAAAAACGCGTATTTGGCACGTATTTGTCGTTTTGGGCCTATTTGACGCGCATAGTGGTTTTTCAAAATTTTGCAAAAAATTGGGTCAAAAACTTTTTCAAATTTTTGCAAACTTTTTTGTAAAAAAATATTTTTTTTGACTTTTTCGGCGAAAATTTTTTGTTCCAAAAATGGTTGTGCGGGATTTGTTTGTCCCTAATTTCATCGAAAACGCCGAAATCCGTTTTAAAAATGATTCAATTTCGAGCGAGAACGGGCATTTTGCGATTTTCCCAATTCACATTTTTGGGCCAAAATGGCCAAAAACCGGTTTTTTTGAAAATGGTCAAAATGTCAAAAACGCAAAAATTCGAAAAACGCGTATTTGGCACGTATTTGTCGTTTTGGGGCTATTTGACGCGCATAGTGGTTTTTCAAAATTTTGCAAAAAATTGTCAAAAACTTTTTCAAATTTTTGCAAACTTTTTTGTAAAAAATATTTTTTTTTGACTTTTTCGGCGAAAATTTTTTTTGTTCCAAAAATGGTTGTGCGGGATTTGTTTGTCCCTAATTTATCGAAAACGCCGAAATCCGTTTTAAAAATGATTCAATTTCGAGCGAGAACGGGCATTTTGCGATTTTCCCAAAATTCACATTTTTGGGCCAAAATGGCCAAAAACCGGTTTTTTTGAAAATGGTCAAAAATGTCAAAACGCAAAAATTCGAAAAACGCGTATTTGGCACGTATTTGTCGTTTTGGGGCCTATTTGACGCGCATAGTGGTTTTTCAAAATTTTGCAAAAATTGGGTCAAAAACTTTTTCAAATTTTTGCAAACTTTTTTGTAAAAAAATATTTTTTTTTGACTTTTTCGGCGAAAATTTTTTTTGTTCCAAAAATGGTTGTGCGGGATTTGTTTGTCCCTAATTTTCATCGAAAACGCCGAAATCCGTTTTAAAAATGATTCAATTTCGAGCGAGAACGGGCATTTTGCGATTTTCCCAAAATTCACATTTTTGGGCCAAAATGGCCAAAAACCGGTTTTTTTGAAAATGGTCAAAAATGTCAAAAACGCAAAAATTCGAAAAACGCGTATTTGGCACGTATTTGTCGTTTTGGGGCCTATTTGACGCGCATAGTGGTTTTTCAAATTTTGCAAAAAATTTCAAAAACTTTTTCAAATTTTTGCAAACTTTTTTGTAAAAAAATATTTTTTTTTTGACTTTTTCGGCGAAAATTTTTTTTGTTCCAAAAATGGTTGTGCGGGATTGTTTGTCCCTAATTTTCATCGAAAACGCCGAAATCCGTTTAAAAATGATTCAATTTCGAGCGAGAACGGGCATTTTGCGATTTTCCCAAAATTCACATTTTTGGGCCAAAATGGCCAAAAACCGGTTTTTTTGAAAATGGTCAAAAATGTCAAAAACGCAAAAATTCGAAAAACGCGTATTTGGCACGTATTTGTCGTTTTGGGGCCTATTTGACGCGCATAGTGGTTTTTCAAATTTTGCAAAAAAATTGTCAAAAACTTTTTCAAATTTTTGCAAACTTTTTTGTAAAAAAATATTTTTTTTTGACTTTTTCGGCGAAAATTTTTTTTGTTCCAAAAATGGTTTGCGGGATTTGTTTGTCCCTAATTTTCATCGAAAACGCCGAAATCCGTTTTAAAAATGATTCAATTTCGAGCGAGAACGGGCATTTTGCGATTTTCCAAAATTCACATTTTTGGGCCAAAATGGCAAAAACCGGTTTTTTTGAAAATGGTCAAAAATGTCAAAAACGCAAAAATTCGAAAAACGCGTATTTGGCACGTATTTGTCGTTTTGGGCCTATTTGACGCGCATAGTGGTTTTTTTTTGCAAAATTGGTCAAAAACTTTTTCAAATTTTTGCAAACTTTTTTGTAAAAAAATATTTTTTTTTGACTTTTTCGGCGAAAATTTTTTTGTTCCAAAATGGTTGTGCGGATTTGTTTGTCCCTAATTTAATCGAAAACGCCGAAATCCGTTTTAAAAATGATTCAATTTCGAGCGAGAACGGGCATTTTGCGATTTTCCCAAAATTCACATTTTTGGGCCAAAATGGCCAAAAACCGGTTTTTTGAAAATGGTCAAAAATGTCAAAAACGCAAAAATTCGAAAACGCGTATTTGCACGTATTTGTCGTTTTGGGCCTATTTGACGCGCATAGTGGTTTTTCAAAATTTTGGTCAAAAACTTTTTTTGCAAACTTTTTTGTAAAAAAATATTTTTTTTGACTTTTTCGGCGAAAATTTTTTGTTCCAAAATGTTTGCGGGATTTGTTTGTCCCTAATTTTCATCGAAACGCCGAAATCCGTTTTAAAAATGATTCAATTTCGATTTTGCGATTTTCCCAAATTCACATTTTTGGGCCAAAATGGCAAATGTCAAAAACCAAAAACGAAAAACGTATTTGCACGTATTTGTCGTTTTATTTGACGCGCATAGTGGTTTTTCAAATTTTGCAAAAAATTGGGTCAAAAACTTTTTCAAATTTTTGCAAACTTTTTTAAAAAAAATTTTTTTTTGACTTTTTCGGCGAAAATTTTTTTGTTCCAAAAATGGTTGTGCGGGATTTGTTTGTCCCTAATTTTCATCGAAAACGCCGAAATCCGTTTAAAAATGATTCAATTTCGAGCGAGAACGGGCATTTTGCGATTTTCCCAAATTCACATTTTTGGGCCAAAATGGCCAAAAACCGGTTTTTTTGAAAATGGTCAAAAATGTCAAAAACGCAAAAATTCGAAAAACGCGTATTTGGCACGTATTTGTCGTTTTGGGCCTATTTGACGCGCATAGTGGTTTTTCAAAATTTTGCAAAAAATTGGGTCAAAAACTTTTTCAAATTTTTGCAAACTTTTTTGTAAAAAAAATATTTTTTTTTGACTTTTTCGGCGAAAATTTTTTTTGTTCCAAAAATGGTTGTGCGGGATTTGTTTGTCCCTAATTTCATCGAAAACGCCGAAATCCGTTTTAAAAATGATTCAATTTCGAGCGAGAACGGGCATTTTGCGATTTTCCCAAAATTCACATTTTTGGGCCAAAATGGCCAAAAACCGGTTTTTTTGAAAATGGTCAAAAATGTCAAAAACGCAAAAATTCGAAAAACGCGTATTTGGCACGTATTTGTCGTTTTGGGCCTATTTGACGCGCATAGTGGTTTTTCAAAATTTTGCAAAAAATTGGGTCAAAAACTTTTTCAAATTTTTGCAAACTTTTTTGTAAAAAAATATTTTTTTTTGACTTTTTCGGCGAAAATTTTTTTTGTTCCAAAAATGGTTGTGCGGGATTTGTTTGTCCCTAATTTTCATCGAAAACGCCGAAATCCGTTTTAAAAATGATTCAATTTCGAGCGAGAACGGGCATTTTGCGATTTTCCCAAAATTCACATTTTTGGGCCAAAATGGCCAAAAACCGGTTTTTTTGAAAATGGTCAAAAATGTCAAAAACGCAAAAATTCGAAAAACGCGTATTTGGCACGTATTTGTCGTTTTGGGGCCTATTTGACGCGCATAGTGGTTTTTCAAAATTTTGCAAAAAATTGGGTCAAAAACTTTTTCAAATTTTTGCAAACTTTTTTGTAAAAAAATATTTTTTTTTTGACTTTTTCGGCGAAAATTTTTTTTGTTCCAAAAATGGTTGTGCGGGATTTGTTTGTCCCTAATTTTCATCGAAAACGCCGAAATCCGTTTTAAAAATGATTCAATTTCGAGCGAGAACGGGCATTTTGCGATTTTCCCAAAATTCACATTTTTGGGCCAAAATGGCCAAAAACCGGTTTTTTTGAAAATGGTCAAAAATGTCAAAAACGCAAAAATTCGAAAAACGCGTATTTGGCACGTATTTGTCGTTTTGGGGCCTATTTGACGCGCATAGTGGTTTTTCAAAATTTTGCAAAAAATTGGGTCAAAAACTTTTTCAAATTTTTGCAAACTTTTTTGTAAAAAAATATTTTTTTTTGACTTTTTCGGCGAAAATTTTTTTTGTTCCAAAAATGGTTGTGCGGGATTTGTTTGTCCCTAATTTACATCGAAAACGCCGAAATCCGTTTTAAAAATGATTCAATTTCGAGCGAGAACGGGCATTTTGCGATTTTCCCAAAATTCACATTTTTGGGCCAAAATGGCCAAAAACCGGTTTTTTGAAAATGGTCAAAAATGTCAAAAACGCAAAAATTCGAAAAACGCGTATTTGGCACGTATTTGTCGTTTTGGGCCTATTTGACGCGCATAGTGGTTTTTCAAAATTTTGCAAAAAATTGGGTCAAAAACTTTTTCAAATTTTTGCAAACTTTTTTGTAAAAAAATATTTTTTTTTGACTTTTTCGGCGAAAATTTTTTTGTTCCAAAAATGGTTGTGCGGGATTTGTTTGTCCCTAATTTACATCGAAAACGCCGAAATCCGTTTTAAAAATGATTCAATTTCGAGCGAGAACGGGCATTTTGCGATTTTCCCAAAATTCACATTTTTGGGCCAAAATGGCCAAAAACCGGTTTTTTTTGAAAATGGTCAAAAATGTCAAAAACGCAAAAATTCGAAAAACGCGTATTTGGCACGTATTTGTCGTTTTGGGCCTATTTGACGCGCATAGTGGTTTTTCAAAATTTTGCAAAAAATTGGGTCAAAAACTTTTCAAATTTTTGCAAACTTTTTTGTAAAAAAATATTTTTTTTGACTTTTTCGGCGAAAATTTTTTTGTTCCAAAAATGGTTGTGCGGGATTTGTTTGTCCCTAATTTATCGAAAACGCCGAAATCCGTTTAAAAATGATTCAATTTCGAGCGAGAACGGGCATTTTGCGATTTCCCAAATTCACATTTTTGGGCCAAAATGGCCAAAAACCGGTTTTTTTGAAAATGGTCAAAAATGTCAAAAACGCAAAAATTCGAAAACGCGTATTTGGCACGTATTTGTCGTTTTGGGCCTATTTGACGCGCATAGTGGTTTTCAAAATTTTGCAAAAAATTGGGTCAAAACTTTTTCAAATTTTTGCAAACTTTTTTGTAAAAAAATATTTTTTTTTGACTTTTTCGGCGAAAATTTTTTTTGTTCCAAAAATGGTTGTGCGGGATTTGTTTGTCCCTAATTTTCATCGAAAACGCCGAAATCCGTTTTAAAAATGATTCAATTTCGAGCGAGAACGGGCATTTTGCGATTTTCCCAAAATTCACATTTTTGGGCCAAAATGGCCAAAAACCGGTTTTTTTGAAAATGGTCAAAATGTCAAAAACGCAAAAATTCGAAAAACGCGTATTTGGCACGTATTTGTCGTTTTCGGGCCTATTTGACGCGCATAGTGGTTTTTCAAAATTTTGCAAAAAATTGGGTCAAAAACTTTTTCAAATTTTTGCAAACTTTTTTTAAAAAAATATTTTTTTTTGACTTTTTCGGCGAAAATTTTTTTGTTCCAAAAATGGTTGTGCGGATTTGTTTGTCCCTAATTTTCATCGAAAACGCCGAAATCCGTTTTAAAAATGATTCAATTCGAGCGAGAACGGGCATTTTGCGATTTCCCAAAATTCCATTTTTGGGCCAAAATGGCCAAAAACCGGTTTTTGAAAATGGTCAAAAATGTCAAAAACGCAAAAATTCGAAAAACGCGTATTTGGCACGTATTTGTCGTTTTGGGCCTATTTGACGCGCATAGTGGTTTTTCAAAATTTTGCAAAAAATTGGGTCAAAAACTTTTTCAAATTTTTGCAAACTTTTTTGTAAAAAATTTTTTTTTGACTTTTTCGGCGAAAATTTTTTTTGTTCCAAAAATGGTTGTGCGGGATTTGTTTGTCCCTAATTTCATCGAAAACGCCGAAATCCGTTTTAAAATGATTCAATTTCGAGCGAGAACGGGCATTTTGCGATTTTCCCAAAATTCACATTTTTGGGCCAAATGGCCAAAAACCGGTTTTTTTGAAAATGGTCAAAAATGTCAAAAACGCAAAATTCGAAAAACGCGTATTTGGCACGTATTTGTCGTTTTCGGGCCTATTTGACGCGCATAGTGGTTTTCAAAATTTTGCAAAAAATTGGGTCAAAAACTTTTTCAAATTTTGCAAACTTTTTTGTAAAAAAATATTTTTTTTTGACTTTTCGGCGAAAATTTTTTTTGTTCCAAAAATGGTTGTGCGGGATTTGTTTGTCCCTAATTTTCAAAAAAAAAAAAATTTTAAAAATGATTCAATTTCGAGCGAGAACGGGCATTTTGCGATTTCCCAAAATTCACATTTTTGGGCCAAATGGCCAAAAACGGTTTTTTGAAAATGGTCAAAAATGTCAAAAACGCAAAATTCGAAAACGCGTATTTGGCACGTATTTGTCGTTTTGGGCCTATTTGACGCGCATAGTGGTTTTTCAAAATTTTGCAAAAAATTGGGTCAAAAACTTTTTCAAATTTTTGCAAACTTTTTTGTAAAAAATATTTTTTTTTTGACTTTTTCGGCGAAAATTTTTTTTGTTCCAAAAATGGTTGTGCGGGATTTGTTTGTCCCTAATTTACATCGAAAACGCCGAAATCCGTTTTAAAAATGATTCAATTTCGAGCGAGAACGGGCATTTTGCGATTTTCCCAAAATTCACATTTTTGGGCCAAAATGGCCAAAAACCGGTTTTTTTGAAAATGGTCAAAAATGTCAAAAACGCAAAAATTCGAAAAACGCGTATTTGGCACGTATTTGTCGTTTTGGGGCCTATTTGACGCGCATAGTGGTTTTTCAAAATTTTGCAAAAAATTGGGTCAAAACTTTTTCAAATTTTTGCAAACTTTTTTTGTAAAAAAATATTTTTTTTTGACTTTTTCGGCGAAAATTTTTTTTGTTCCAAAAATGGTTGTGCGGGATTTGTTTGTCCCTAATTTTCATCGAAAACGCCGAAATCCGTTTTAAAAATGATTCAATTTCGAGCGAGAACGGGCATTTTGCGATTTTCCCAAAATTCACATTTTTGGGCCAAAATGGCCAAAAACCGGTTTTTTTGAAAATGGTCAAAAATGTCAAAAACGCAAAAATTCGAAAAACGCGTATTTGGCACGTATTTGTCGTTTTCGGGCCTATTTGACGCGCATAGTGGTTTTTCAAAATTTTGCAAAAAATTGGGTCAAAAACTTTTTCAAATTTTTGCAAACTTTTTTGTAAAAAAATATTTTTTTTTGACTTTTTCGGCGAAAATTTTTTTTGTTCCAAAATGGTTGTGCGGGATTTGTTTGTCCCTAATTTTCATCGAAAACGCCGAAATCCGTTTTAAAAATGATTCAATTTCGAGCGAGAACGGGCATTTTGCGATTTTCCCAAAATTCACATTTTTGGGCCAAAATGGCCAAAAACCGGTTTTTTTGAAAATGGTCAAAAATGTCAAAAACGCAAAAATTCGAAAAACGCGTATTTGGCACGTATTTGTCGTTTTCGGGCCTATTTGACGCGCATAGTGGTTTTTCAAAATTTTGCAAAAATTGGGTCAAAAACTTTTTCAAATTTTTGCAAACTTTTTTGTAAAAAAATATTTTTTTTTGACTTTTTCGGCGAAAATTTTTTTGTTCCAAAAATGGTTGTGCGGGATTTGTTTGTCCCTAATTTTCATCGAAAACGCCGAAATCCGTTTTAAAAATGATTCAATTTCGAGCGAGAACGGGCATTTTGCGATTTTCCCAAAATTCACATTTTTGGGCCAAAATGGCCAAAAACCGGTTTTTTTGAAAATGGTCAAAAATGTCAAAAACGCAAAAATTCGAAAAACGCGTATTTGGCACGTATTTGTCGTTTTGGGGCCTATTTGACGCGCATAGTGGTTTTTCAAAATTTTGCAAAAAATTGGGTCAAAAACTTTTTCAAATTTTTGCAAACTTTTTTGTAAAAAATATTTTTTTTTGACTTTTTCGGCGAAAATTTTTTTTGTTCCAAAAATGGTTGTGCGGGATTTGTTTGTCCCTAATTTTCATCGAAAACGCCGAAATCCGTTTTAAAAATGATTCAATTTCGAGCGAGAACGGGCATTTTGCGATTTTCCCAAAATTCACATTTTGGGCCAAAATGGCCAAAAACCGGTTTTTTTGAAAATGGTCAAAAATGTCAAAAACGCAAAAATTCGAAAAACGCGTATTTGGCACGTATTTGTCGTTTTGGGGCCTATTTGACGCGCATAGTGGTTTTTCAAAATTTTGCAAAAAATTGGGTCAAAAACTTTTTCAAATTTTTGCAAACTTTTTTGTAAAAAAATATTTTTTTTTGACTTTTTCGGCGAAAATTTTTTTTGTTCCAAAAATGGTTGTGCGGGATTTGTTTGTCCCTAATTTCATCGAAAACGCCGAAATCCGTTTTAAAAATGATTCAATTTCGAGCGAGAACGGGCATTTTGCGATTTTCCCAAAATTCACATTTTTGGGCCAAAATGGCCAAAAACCGGTTTTTTTTGAAAATGGTCAAAAATGTCAAAAACGCAAAAATTCGAAAAAACGCGTATTTGGCACGTATTTGTCGTTTTGGGGCCTATTTGACGCGCATAGTGGTTTTTCAAAATTTTGCAAAAAATTGGGTCAAAAACTTTTTCAAATTTTTGCAAACTTTTTTGTAAAAAAATATTTTTTTTTGACTTTTTCGGCGAAAATTTTTTTTGTTCCAAAAATGGTTGTGCGGGATTTGTTTGTCCCTAATTTCATCGAAAACGCCGAAATCCGTTTTAAAAATGATTCAATTTCGAGCGAGAACGGGCATTTTGCGATTTTCCCAAAATTCACATTTTTGGGCCAAAATGGCCAAAAACCGGTTTTTTTGAAAATGGTCAAAAATGTCAAAAACGCAAAAATTCGAAAAACGCGTATTTGGCACGTATTTGTCGTTTTGGGGCCTATTTGACGCGCATAGTGGTTTTTCAAAATTTTGCAAAAAATTGGGTCAAAAACTTTTTCAAATTTTTGCAAACTTTTTTGTAAAAAAATATTTTTTTTGACTTTTTCGGCGAAAATTTTTTTTGTTCCAAAAATGGTTGTGCGGGATTTGTTTGTCCCTAATTTCATCGAAAACGCCGAAATCCGTTTTAAAAATGATTCAATTTCGAGCGAGAACGGGCATTTTGCGATTTTCCCAAAATTCACATTTTTGGGCCAAAATGGCCAAAAACCGGTTTTTTTGAAAATGGTCAAAAATGTCAAAAACGCAAAAATTCGAAAAACGCGTATTTGGCACGTATTTGTCGTTTTGGGGCCTATTTGACGCGCATAGTGGTTTTTCAAAATTTTGCAAAAAATTGGGTCAAAAACTTTTTCAAATTTTTGCAAACTTTTTTGTAAAAAAATATTTTTTTTGACTTTTTCGGCGAAAATTTTTTTTGTTCCAAAAATGGTTGTGCGGGATTTGTTTGTCCCTAATTTACATCGAAAACGCCGAAATCCGTTTTAAAAATGATTCAATTTCGAGCGAGAACGGGCATTTTGCGATTTTCCCAAAATTCACATTTTTGGGCCAAAATGGCCAAAAACCGGTTTTTTTGAAAATGGTCAAAAATGTCAAAAACGCAAAAATTCGAAAAACGCGTATTTGGCACGTATTTGTCGTTTTGGGGCCTATTTGACGCGCATAGTGGTTTTTCAAAATTTTGCAAAAAATTGGGTCAAAAACTTTTTCAATTTTTGCAAACTTTTTTGTAAAAAATATTTTTTTTTGACTTTTTCGGCGAAAATTTTTTTTTCCAAAAATGGTTGTGCGGGATTTGTTTGTCCCTAATTTACATCGAAAACGCCGAAATCCGTTTAAAAATGATTCAATTTCGAGCGAGAACGGGATTTTGCGATTTTCCCAAAATTCACATTTTTGGCAAAAAAAACCGGTTTTTTTGAAAATGGTCAAAAATGTCAAAACGCAAAAATTCGAAAAACGCGTATTTGGCACGTATTTCGTTTTGCCTATTTGACGCGCATAGTGGTTTTTCAAAATTTTGCAAAAAATTGGGTCAAAACTTTTTCAAATTTTTGCAAACTTTTTTGTAAAAAAATATTTTTTTTTGACTTTTTCGGCGAAAATTTTTTTTGTTCCAAAAATGGTTGTGCGGGATTTGTTTGTCCCTAATTTACATCGAAAGCCGAAATCCGTTTTAAAAATGATTCAATTTCGAGCGAGAACGGGCATTTTGCGATTTTCCCAAAATTCACATTTTTGGGCCAAAATGGCCAAAAACCGGTTTTTTTGAAAATGGTCAAAAATGTCAAAACGCAAAAATTCGAAACGCGTATTTGGCACGTATTTGTCGTTTTGGGCCTATTTGACGCGCATAGTGGTTTTTTCAAAATTTTGCAAAAAATTGGGTCAAAATTTTTCAAATTTTGCAAACTTTTTTAAAAAAATATTTTTTTTGACTTTTCGGCGAAAATTTTTTTTGTTCCAAAAATGGTTGTGCGGGATTTGTTTGTCCCTAATTTATCGAAAACGCCGAAATCCGTTTTAAAAATGATTCAATTTCGAGCGAGAACGGGCATTTTGCGATTTTCCCAAAATTCACATTTTTGGGCCAAAATGGCCAAAAACCGGTTTTTTTGAAAATGGTCAAAAATGTCAAAAACGCAAAAATTCGAAAAACGCGTATTTGGCACGTATTTGTCGTTTTCGGGCCTATTTGACGCGCATAGTGGTTTTTCAAAATTTTGCAAAAAAATGGGTCAAAACTTTTCAAATTTTTGCAAACTTTTTGTAAAAAAAATATTTTTTTTCACTGTTTCGGCGAAAATTTTTTTGTAAAAAATGGATGTGCGGGATTCGGTTGTCACTAATTTTCATCGAAAACGCCGAAATCTTGTAAAAATGAGTCAATTTCGAAAGGAACGGGCATATTCCAATTTTCCCAAAATAGTATTTTTACGTGTGTTTGTGGTGTTGTGCCATGGCTTTTTAGCTGAAAGTCTTCATTGATATCATCACGTGATTCTGCTATATAAATTGAAGGAATGCTGGAATCCTAACCCTAACTCGTTCGCCCCAAGATCTCGATAAGTGAAGATATCAGTGAGGGGAATAATTCTGATAGAGTGGCGGTTTTTGTTGTGTGGATGAAATTTGTTGTGTATTCATATTTGGAATTTTTCTACATTTTTTTACAGCAGCAAGAGTTGTACGTTAGTGACAACAAATTTTCGAAAAACAGTGAGACATTGTGGAGGCAGTATCCTTCTCCTCGGATATTTTATCAAGACTTGCGTTACCCGGAAAGAATGAGTTAATTCTAGCTACTTGAACCCATTCTATTTTGTCTGTTTGCTGATTCTCCGGAAGCCACACTGATTGGTTTATCAGCTTTGAATTGAGCTTTACCGTCTTTACCTGTGAGAGAAATATTTGGAAGTTGAGGGGAAATAAAATTCGTTGAGAGTGGTACGGCGCAGGGCTGGACGTTAATTTCTGAGGCGGAAGATCTCCTGTGGTGAGAGCAGCAATAGTATCAATATCTTTTATTTTTCGTGCAGTCGAAATCCTAGAATTCATTCTTCGCAGTCTGAAAGGCATCCATTAAAAAATTTAATGACATACCGTTTCTTAGATGTCACTGAATGCGAGCCCGCCGAAACACTGGATCTGTCGAGGCGCTTTAGCTCTTATTATTCACCAACAACGGAAAATATTTTCATTCCAAATTCCTAAGAGGGAAAGGAGAGACCCACGGGAAGAAGCCATCTCTCCAAGAATACGAGGTGAATGCTTCTCAGTGCGATGGAAGATTTTTCAGAGGAGAATTTGAATGCTGTAAAGACGCGTCTCTTGGATTTCTTGTGTGATGGAATTTATTGAAATTAATGGGTTTCGTCAAAGACCATCTAGATCAATCGAGGTTCTGAGTGATGTCGAAACAATGTGGGAAATTTGTTCCAAAACTGCGTCACCTGAAAAGATATTCTTAGCTTGTTGATTATGAAGGAGGAGGTAATCAGAAATCTCGATCACTCGCGATATTAACCTCATTGCGCCAAGATATCTCCGGAGGCATCCTGAGAAAAAATGAAAATTCTAATTCTTTTTTCTTACGTAGATTAAAGAAATGATAATGAACTTTGCGCTGGTGGCGCTGGTGCTGTGCGTGGGAGTTAGGAGCCAGCATCACAGCGAAAACGAATTCAATTTGATCTGCGGAATTCTGGAGGAGACCGAGCGCATGGTTACGGATGTAACGGATTACGCAAACGACGAAAACAGGGACAGGGAAATTGTGAAAGAAATGGAAGCGCTTTGCAATGCAACGACAGACGACGTGGATGATTTTGAAAGATGCTGTGGTGACGAAGAAATTTCTCGAAAACACCCATCTCCACGGACGCGAAGAATCGACAGGAGGCCATAAAGAAATTGAAAATCTCATCACTGAGGTGGAGAGAAGATTCAGATAACCGAGAGCTCGCGTATAAGCCAGCAAAGAAAAAGATGAGGGGAAATGGACGGCTGTTGGGGATGATAATGTGAGTGTTTTTTGTGATACCGAAAGCGACTAAAAGTTGTGGGACGGAGAAAAAGCGGCCGGAGAAAAACTCTTTTCAACGGCCTTTTCTGCGTGTGTGGGGGAGGGTATTGAATCACGTCAACCAAGCCACCCAAAAATTTGGTTATCGAAAAGTTGGAAGGATAATGGTGACTCGGCGAATGGAAACAAATCAAGTCCGGCTCCGGTAGTCTAAAAGTCATTAAGTCTTTCACCGAATTTCTCGAGGAAATGGACAATCTGTGCAGAGGATAAATTTTGGCGGAAAAGAAAAAATCAGAAAACATGCCGCTTTGATGAAAGAGTATGTGAGGATGATTGGGAAGGGAGCGGAAAAGAATGAGGACAAAAAGATTATCGGACGCAGTGGGAAAAGTGCGAATCGATGTGAGGTTAAAGAGTATGATGGGAGTGGATGAAACTCCAAGTCCAGACCATACAGAGGGGAAACGAAAGCATCTGCGGTGATTACAGCGCGACTCTTTAAAATCATAAAGAAATCTCCTGGCACACCCAATTCGTAAGCTATTACACCAAGAGGCGGGAAGCGAAAAATGTCGAGGAAAATATTCTCATAAATCGAGCAGACCTCCTTCTTTTCAAAAGCAAAGCGTGAGTCGCGTACGATCGCGAAAGTGGGGCTGGGAAGGACAGCCTCAACGACACGAATATTTCCATTCTTTTTGATGGGGAAAAAACTCTTTACCAACCTCCTCTTTATCTATTGTGATCCTCAAAAAAATACCACAAAAAATATCACAGGAAATTTTTTGTGTGCGAAAAAAAATATGATATCACTGTGAATTGATTTACTCACCTTTTTCTCATCTCCATGAAGTTATGGAACAAAAAGAATACAATGTCAGAAAAGAAGGAATGAGAGCGGGAGTTTATCGAGGTGTCGAATCAAACCACACAGGCAAATCAGCCCTCGCAACCGGTCAGTGTGGTGATGAAGAAACGAGAGACGGCATTATGGTCAGCATTGCATAAAAACAGCTGGAGGATTCCAATGAATGTGATGATCATGGAGGGGAGGCTGTGAAATATTTCGTCATAGGAAATGAGGAATCAACGCGGAACGAAGCGCCCGCCGAGGCAGCAAATCAGAGCGCACAAGCCTCCACGCAGCCGCTGAGCAACCTGCGTGGTGTAAATAAAAATGGAGAATGATGCGAGGCGGAAAAGGCATCGAAGGAGGGTTCGAGAGCCCTCCCTATGCGGCGCGAATGAGTCGTGAGAAAGAAAAAGGAAGAGACGCTGGAATGATCGTATCGGATGAAATCTGAGGAGGAAATCAGCGGCAACCCAACTCGTCCTCTTCCTTATCCCGCTCAGGCAAAATCCTTCCAAAACGCATCTATAACTATTTTATTCTTTTCTTGTTTTCTTACCAGGCACCCAGACGACTCTCAAAAAAAAATTTACAAAATGCAAACCTGATAAAAAAGACACCTT